>JANAVB010027800.1:320000-454703 GCA_029216955.1 Iris pallida | reverse complement strand
GCAAACTCTGTGGTCTTGACTCCCGCGCCTCCTCTGGTTGTGCGTTCGAGGTCCGTTCAAGTCACTTCAAATGCTGTGGTTCCCCCACTACTGATCGTGATGCCTGCTTGGTATTAGATCAGGGGCGCAGCACTCACCCGACCACCCCGGTGCTTGGCCCTGCCATACGTCTGAGAGGGGTGTGAGGGTAGCACTCCTCCTCAATGACTTGCGCAACGTGATCACTCACAAGCGCCGGTCAGAGAGTTGACCACAAGCCCGATGCGCCTCTCATGGGCACACTTGTGCAGTGGTCACCATCAACTGCTGTTGCAAGACGGCAGTACCGCCAAAGCAGTCGGTCTTCCAACGGCTACAATCATCGACACCCCTCCGACATCGCCTGGGGACGAAGGTGTCAGCAGAAGAGGAACTAAAGATTGCGTCATGCAACGTGATCTCCAATTCCTCATCTGTCCGGAAGACGACTGCTAATTCCTCGTCTTCATCCAAAAGCCAGCCGAGGAAAACCAAGGCAGCTGTCACGACCTCTGGAGTGTTCGAAGGCACTCGGTCGAGGAAAAAGTCTTTGGAGGAAGCTTGGGGTAGCCAGACCCTTGTCGAGCCTCCTTCCGAAGACGAAGATGTCCAAAGCACAGCTGCGGCGGATCTTCATCAAGGCGAAGATGGCCTCCCTGAAGCCCCTCAAAAGGACGATGTCCTCCAGGACACCGCCAGGGGTAGTGCTGAAAACGAAGAGGCCCTTCAAGACAGAGCTGAGGGCAGTCAGGCCCTTGCAGATGCGCCTGTCGAAGACGAACTCCAGAATGTGGCTGGGGGTGGCCAAACACCAGGAGAAGTCACTCCCCCACATGAGAGCGAGGCTGAGAGCGAAGCCTCAACTATCCATCCACTTCCGGCCGTGTCATGACAGTATACATGACCGGGGGTGATCTTGAGACTGATGCGCCGCCACAAGACATTGTCCAGCGCATAGACTCGCTAGAGGGAGGACTCAAAACCCTCTCTGCCTCAATGCAAGCACTGACTCAAGCAGTGTTTGAGATACGGTCGGCCTTGATCAGGACACCTTCAAATGGTCCCGACCCAGGAGCCAATGGAGAGTCGAGTGTGCCCCTCCAGCGGACACCCTCAGACACAGAAGCACCCCGGACATCGGAGCCCTCAAACGCTCCACTCCAGGTAGTACCTCCTTCCCCGACTCCTAGCTCCACGGAGGACGTGGTCGAAATGATCAAAGATCTGTGGGAGCGCTTCGAGTCCAAGAACAGGCAAGAGGAGCGCCAGAAAATGGACATTCCCCAGCCTTATCCCCTTGAGTGGAACAAGGTGGTTTATCCCCCAAAGTATAAACTACAAACACTCACGCCGTATGACGGGAAGGACTCTCCACGACGGTACCTGACGTACTTCCAGTCGCAGACAGGGCATCTTCCAAAGGAGGACGCGCTCATCACCAGCATCTTTGTTGGGGCCCTGAAAGGGGTGGCGTATGACTGGTACTGCAGCCTCCCCGATAATTCCATATCGTCCTTCGACGACCTGACACGCCTCTTCCTCGACCGCTTCTACGACGGTGGGAAGGACATGACGATGGCGTCTCTCATTGAGATACGCCAGAAGGACAAGGAAACGGTTCGGGCATTCATCGAACGCTTCCGTCAGGCCTGCTTCAGGCTACCTCCAGGCATGCCAGAACATGCGCTTCTTTCCGCTTGCAGTATGAACATGCTGCCTGCAGTAAAGCTCTGGCTTAACTCTACTCCCCCTGTCGACTGGAGCTCCCTAATCATTGAAGCTGAAGCTGCAGAGAAGAAGGCGGCCAATGCACGTCTTCTAGGTGTTAGCTTCCCCGCCTTTGACGATAAGGGGAAAAAGTCCGCAACCAACAACTCCGGACGAGAAACAAAGGGAAAACAGGCATTGACTGTTAATGCCTCGAAGGGCGCATCTGCGCCTACTCAAAAGCCTCTACTGGCACCGAGACCCAAGGAGGTTTATTCATTCAATGATGACGACACCCTGCAACTCTTTGAGATACTGAAGCAGGGTGACAAGATCAAGCTTCCGGACCCGAAGCGGCCCGATGAAGTCGGGAATGTGGACAACCCGAGGTACTGTCACTACCATCGGTTTGTCGGACACCCGACTAAGGACTGCTACGTCCTCAAAAATTACATCCAGCGCATGATCAATGCGGATGTAATCTCCGTCGACTACGAAGAGAAGACGGTGTCAGCGAATGTGGTGTCACTTCAGTTCGGCACCTTGCCGCCGACTACCACACAAGATGGCGTCGTCCCCATCCCTAAGGCGACAATGGAGGTGGTAAATTTGCCACCCACCCATGACAATGTGAGTAGACTTGTCCCACTCACCACATCTCGAGGAGAGGTCCTCTGGGTTCACCCCGACCTCGTCTCCGAGGTAACTCAACCGGAGGTACGCCCTACCTCCAAAGCAAAAGGCAGGAAGATCAAGTCTTGCCGCACGGTCTCTTCTTCAACGGAAGAGGCGCTTCCTGTGCAGACACGTGCACAACAGAACTCCCAGCCCGGTGAAGCTGTCGCCGAAGTGGTACCTCCTGGCACCATCCCTGAGGAGGGTCCATCCAAGCCCTCAGCAGCCAATAAACAAAAGCAAGTGGAGGCCCGTTTCGACAGACCTCTGCGGAAAGAAAATGCTTCGGGGCTAGCCAAGCCCCACAATTTTGACATTCTGGCACAACTGGCCAGTACTCCTGCACGCCTGTCTTTGTTCGAGCTCCTGCGTCTCTCCAAGGACTCCCGAGAAGCTCTCTGCGAAGCTCTGAAGGATGCCGAATCCTTTCTCAGTCAGGTCAAGCAGCCTGAAGACCTCCCAACTACTTGTGCACACTGTCATTGTGCGGATGAAGTTATCCCAAACATAACCTTCACCCAACAAGACATGCTGCTCAAGCATCACCGACATAACCGACCGTTGTATTACACAGGGTACATCGGTTCGGTAAAGGTGAGCAGGATTCAGATCGATCCGGGGTCTTCCCTAAGCATCATTCCAAAGGCGCTGCTATCAAAGCTGGGGATCCCAATGTACCGGCTGGCGCCCTCCAATACGACCATCAGCGGCTTCAACGCCAGCAAGAGCGAGCCACTGGGCAAGATCCGGCTGAAGTGTCACATCGGCAGCCTCAAAACTGAGGTAACTTGTTATGTGGTGGATGCCGAGGTCAACTACAACATCTTACTCGGACGACCATGGTTACATGAGTACATGGTGGTGCCCTCCACGCTCCACCAATGCATGAAATATGTATCCACCAACGGCGTCATCCGAACGGAGTTTGCAGATATCGATCCCTTCAAAGGGATTGAGGCCTACTTCACCGATTCCGACTTGTACAAGCCACTTGACGAGGAGGAAGCCAATGATGCCGATGATGAAGCAGAGACGGCAACAGAGCCGGACTTGGAGCCCGAAGTGACTCCTGACGCCCCCTTGAAAATCCGTCTGAAAGGGAGACCACCCCAGAAGGCGCCTCCAATGAGCATCAAGCTCTCAGGAAAAGCGCCAGCTCGCGAAGCTCCCCTGAAGATACGCCTCAAGGGGAAGCCACCACAAACAGCGGCTCCCCTGGTGGTAAAATTACAAGGGAAGGCGCCACTCATCGAAGGCGCAACCGAGGCACCCCTCAAGGTGCGTCTTAAAGGCAAGCCGCCGCAGTCATCCAAGATGCTGGAGAGGGCTCACATAACCCTCTCAGACCCCAAAGTCAGAGCGGTGAAGGACTCTCCTGATCCGGCCCCAGTGCTTACAGACGAGGAGCTTGGCGAATATATCTCTGCTGATGTAGACGCACCCTCCTTCGACAATGTAATCCTACGGGATAAAATCTCGTACTTTATCAATAATAGAGTGTCTTTCAATTATTCTTGTCTTCCACACTGGAATGCCATGTATACATTAGACAACGCTCTACGGTCGTTGCAAACACAAGTAACGACCGTCTACCATAATCAAATAGTCCCGTCTCAAGGAGTCTTCATAGTCCCTCCACGAAGCCGAGACGAAGGCACCATCATCTCAGGCAAAATCGAGCGTCGTCGGGACCTCCCGTCAATCGAGCCCGAACCTGATACCGGCAGAGTACAAGTCTATCGGTACACAGATGCGGCTAAGCACATCATCCAAAAGATGGGCTACGACCTGAAAAGCAATAAAGGCCTAAACTACGGCAAGGGTCGGCATCTCCCTGTCCGGCTTTCGATGCCCAATGGAAAGCCACAGGATTACTATAATCGGACTCGACGGGGGTTAGGCTATGTCACGCCGCCATCAACTCCAGAGAGTTCAGACGCAGAAGACATAGAACATTCCCACTCGTCAGAAGCATCGACGTGGGATTCCGATACCAGTATCGGATCAGTCTTCAGGAAAGTGCTGTCAGCTAACATGACATCGGCGCAACCTCAGAAAGATGAAGGCAAAGACCAACCGCCGGAACCCTTCGAAGAGGAACCCTGGGCTCAACGCCTAGGAGAACAATAGGAGTCTCGTTTTGAGTTACGAGAACCTCCCACCGAAGACGAAGTCGAGCAGATCGACCTCGGGGATGGGTCTTCTTCTAAACCCATCTTTATTAGCAAAAGCTTGGAAGGAGAAGACCGAGAATCTTTAGTCCAACTGGCTAAGGAATATATCGACGTCTTCGCCTGGAGCTACGAAGACATGCCGGGTCTCGATCCACAGATTGCGATGCATAGGTTGAACATCTTACCAGATGTCAAACCTATCAAACAACAACAGCGACGCTTCCGCCCGGACATCATGAACGCCATCGACCAGGAGGTGGACAAGCTCTTGACCAGTGGCTTCATCCGTGAGGAACAACACCCGGACTGGGTAGCCAACGTCGTCCCTGTCACCAAGAAGAACGGGAAGATACGAGTCTGTATCGACTTCAGGGATCTCAACTCTGCTTGCCCGAAGGATGAATTCCCGCTCCCAATCACCGATGTAATGATCGACAACACATGTGGCTTTGAACGCATGTCCTTCATGGACGGGTATTCAGGCTACAATCAAATCAAGATGTTCCCGATGATGCAAAACACACGTCATTCAGGACTCCGAAAGGTGTTTTCTGCTACACAGTAATGCCCTTCGGCTTGAAGAACGCCGGTGCAACGTACCAGCGAGCTATGAGCACCATCTTCCGTCAACATCTTCGCAAGATAGTTGAGTGCTATGTTGACGACATCGCAGTCAAGAGCCGCCTCAAAAGAGATCACCTACAGGACCTAAAGACGGTCTTCGATCTCATGCGGGCACATCAACTCAAAATGAACCCCGCCAAGTCCTTCCTGGGGGTTTCTAGCGGCAAATTCTTGGGCTTTGTCATCACGGCAAAAGGCATTCATTTCGATCCCGAGAAGACTAAAGCCATCCTTAACATGGACCCTCCGAAGAACCTTCGAGAACTTCGGGGCCTACAGGGACGTTTGGCATACATCCGGAGGTTCATAGCAAACCTCTCCGGTAAATGTCAACCCTTTACTCAGCTCATGAAGAAAGGAGTCTCTTATGTCTGGACAGAGGAGTGCCAAAAGGCTTTCGATGACATCAAGGCTTACTTAACAAGCCCGCCAGTCCTAGTGGCACCTGTCGCCGGCAAACTATTCCTCCTCTACGTCCGTGCCATGGATCATTCCTTCGGTGCTTTGCTGGCTCAAAACAGCGATGCAGGCTACGAGCAAGCAATCTACTACCTCAGTCGAACACTCATCGGGGCCGAACACCGGTACAACCCCGTTGAAAAGGAGTGCTTGGCTTTGGTGTTTGCCATTCAGAAGACTCGTCATTACGTCTCGGGCCAGACAATTCACGTCATCTCCCGAGTCAATCCGCTCAGAGTTCTCATGACGAAGCCAGGGTCATTAAACTCCCGGCTGGCTACATGGGCGATCCTACTAACGCCATACAACATGGTGTTTGTCCCGCAGAAGGCGGTCAAGGGTCAGGCTCTGGCTGACTTTTTAGCTGCACACCCCATTCCAAAATCTTCAAAACTCTATGAAGACATCCCGGATGAAGTCCAAGAATCAAACGTCACTGAAGGAAGCCCCGTCTGGCGGATGTTCTTCGATGGCGCTTCAAGAACGGGCCCCAACGGCCAAATCATCGCGGGAGTGGGGGTAGTCTTGGTCTCCCCCGATCAGCTGGTCATCCAGTACGCATACTCCCTTTCGAAGCCGTGCTCCAACAATGTTGCTGAGTACAATGCACTCGTCATGGGACTCCAGCTAGCACAACAGCTGGGGGTGGATCATCTGGAAGTCTACGGCGACTCGAAACTCGTCGTAAACCAGATTCGGGGGCAATACGAGGTTCGCCATGAAGATTTGATCCCTTACCATGAAGTTGCATTGAACATCATTTCAACCTTCACTGGATTCTTCATCGAACATGTATCCCACCTACAAAACTTGGAGGCTGACGCTCTGGCTGGCCTCGCAGCCTCATTGGCCGTGCCCCTTGGGACTCAACATTATGTTACGGTGACTGGCCGAGACCTAATTTGTCCCAGAAACAACCTATGTTTGCAAATGGCTCACGCCATGCCGACGAACACCGATGTTAATGTCCGAGACTGGAGGTTCCCGTTCATCGACTTCGCTGTCTACGGAATCCTTCCAGAGGACCCGAAGGAAGCCGTCTCAGTCAGGAGACGCTCTCTTCGATTCTACTACGATACAGCCACTAAAACGCTGTACCGACGCTCCTTCGACGGGCTTCTCCTTCGATGCCTGTCTAACGAAGAAGCAGCCGAAGCTCTTCGAGAAGCTCATAACGGAACTTGTGGAGCTCACCAACCAGGGCCTAAGTTGCAAGATCGACTGCGACGTATGGGCTACTACTGGCCAACCATGGTTGCCGACGCAGTGGAATATGCTAAGAAGTGCCATGCATGCCAACTTCATGCAGACTTCATACATACACCATTTGAACCTCTACATCCTACAGTCGCCTCCTGGCCATTCGAAGCCTGGGGCATGGACATTGTAGGGCCAATCACCCCTCCTTCATCGAGAGGACACCGCTTCATCCTGGCCATCACCGATTACTTCTCCAAATGGGCGGAAGCAGTCCCACTAGCGGAAGTAAAAAGCTCCAGGGTGGTCAGCTTTATCAAACACCATGTCATTTACCGTTTCGGAGTACCCCGGCGGATCATCCATGACAATGGTCCTCAGTTTATCAGCCACATTTTCAGCAGGTTCTGTGACAAGAATCGCATTCAGAATGTGGCCTCAACCGCCTACAATCCGGCAGCAAACGGATTGGCCGAGGCATTCAATAAAACTATCGTCAGGCTACTCAAAAAGGTCGTGTCATCCAACAAACGCGACTGGGACGAAAAGCTTGGCGAATGCCTTTGGGCCTACCGTACAACGGTACGGACCCCAACAGGCAACACTCCATTCTTCCTGGTCTACGGGAGCGAAGCAGTACTGCCTCTCGAGATACAGATACCTTCGCTCCGCGTGGCAATCACAAACGATCTCACAGAAGAAGACAATCAACGTCGTCGTCTGCGGGAACTGGAGGCACTTGACGAAAAGCGTCTCCTAGCTCAACAACGCATCGAACTTTACCAAGCCCGTATATCACAGGCTTTCAATAAGAAGGTCAAGCAAAGAACTTTCCAAGTTGGCGACCTGGTTTTAGCAGTCAGACCTGGTTTTAGCAGTCAGAAGGCCAATGGTGTTAACTCACAAGACACCAGGGAAGTTCGAGCCCAAATGGGAAGGACCCTTCATCATTGAGACGGTATACTCAAACGGTGCTTACCGGCTCGCCAAACCCAATGGGGACTTGTTCATGATGTCCATCAACGGCAAGTTCCTAAAGAAGTACTATTCTTGACATCCTCCAAGACATGTATTTCCCCAAACAACCTCTTTTCACAAAAATCAAACGCTTCCGGAACCCAGCTGTTCCGTGGCATCCTTCCGTAGAAAGATAACCACGTCCACATTACCTCTGAGTTGTCTCTCTACATCCTACAAAGTGGAACCTTACATTTCGTGAGCTTACGCTATCCTTCATGTTTACCACGTCCACATTACCTCTGAGTAAACATCCCGTACAAACAACTCCTGTGTTGTCGTACATTGATCGCAGAACTTTCATGTCCACATTACCTCTGAGTTGTTCAGCGTATCCCCCAGGATCATTCCTACCATGTCGATAAATACCTCTGAGTAGGAAGATTCTATCATTTGAACCTAATGATTGCCATATCCACATTACCTCTGAGCAAACATGTTAGTTCCTTCAAACTTATTATCTGTACCTAAAAAAACTAAGGTGCGCAAAAGATAATAGGTCCACATAAATCATCAAGTTCATGAGATCAAAAATGAACACATCACAAAAAAAAAAGATAGTGTATTTCTTTATTTTTCAAAGAAGGGAGTACAGAAATACGCTATTTCCCCAGCAAGAGTTGCAAAAACACATAAAAAGAAGAGAAGCTACAGTCCCCGATCCTCTCCAGGGTGGGATGAAAGCTCTCTGACTCGACGTCTCAGGTCAGCAATGCAAGTTTCCACAGTCGCCTGGACTCGCAGCTCGGCTTCTTGACGCATTAATCCGACAGCCTCAGCAGAAGTTTTACTCTCATACTTCTCATCAAGCTGTCGTCGCTGCTGAGCCAAAGCAAGGGTCCGCTGAGTAAGAGTCGCTTCCTCCTGCTTGAATGCCACGTGTTCAGCCAGGACACGATCAGCTTCTAGTTGAAGTTGGGCCCGCTGGTCTTCAAGACGGCGCATCTGAGCATCAACCTCTGCGATGTTAGCGTCCACAGCAGCCCGCTTCTCCGTCGTCTTCTCCATAGATTGAGACAACTGCTCCGCCGCAGCCTCAGTCCCAGCCACTTCACGCTCCCAACTGCTCACATCGGCCCGATGGGAAGCCTCAATTTCAGCAATCAACTTCCCTATCTCTGCATCTATCAAGACAGAGAGGTCATTTCGTTGGATGCGCTGCAGTTCCGCGAGCCGCTCGTCCAGCTCAATCACCGAAACCTCCAGAATTTCAGCCATATGGTCATGGCCCTGGTGAGTGCGGATCAGCTCGATACAAGGCATTGCCAAAGCTTTTGCTGTCGCAAAGCTCCCCTTGCCATCCATCACTGCAGATACTCCTTTCTCCAGTATTTTGTACACTCCCTCGACGAGGAACTTCACATACTCGTCGGCATCCGCCAGCACCTGCGGCGTCATAGCAGGAGTTGGGGGAGCTACTACAGTTTGCGGACCGGAGGAAGATCTGCCAACCTCGATCTGAGAGGTTTGAACCTCGGCAGCAATAGGCTCTTCATCAACAGGGGCCAGACTGCTAGCCCGTGGTGCCGAAGGAACAGAAGGAGCCGGCACATGCGTCGTGATAGTACCCCAAGTAGAAGGAGCAGCAGAGGGTTCCACACCCTTACCCTTCTCAAGCCCGGAGACATCACCGACGTCAACGGCCACCTCTTCTACCCCCGACGTTCTATCAGCATCAGCTACCTCCCCCGACAAAACGGAGAGATCAACATTTATCTCCTGGCCAGCCCCAGAAGACAAGACCGGCAGAAGGGTCTCATTCTTCTCAAGTCCCTCTACAGGGACAGAATCTATCGCTACCGCCTGATCGGTAGCCATCTCTATGTCCATGGTTGAAGCCAAGGAAGGGTTTGGCAATGATTCAGCCGACATCCCTTCATCATGACAAGGAGGGGAATCAACCCTCTCCTCTATCCTCACTGCTTCTGCTGCCCCCACAACGGACCCTTGCAACGCTGGAGGGACGTCACCAGAAGGCGACGAACTCCAATCCACTTCATCATCAGGATGCCTCGAGTCTGTAAGACCCTCAGCGTCCAAGGCCTTCACGGCAGATGGTACTATCCCAGAAGTTGTTGCGACTTCAAAGTCAGGAGATACTAAAACCTCCGCGAGAACATCTTCGGGACCCTCCTCCACAGGAGACATCATCATTGGTGGAATGCGCTCCTCAGAAGAGCCTGCCACCTCCTTCGGCTTACTGGTGCCCGATTTCGAAGCACGAGACTTCTTCTTCAATCCCTATAAGAAGAAGAGCATAAGTCGCCACAATGACATAAAAAAACTGGAATTATGAAGCACTCCTTACCTCAGCGGAGCTAAGCCCGTTGGCGTTACAAGTGGCATTTCCGTAATCTTCGAGGTCAACGTCCTTCTCGACCTTTTCAGTACGGAGGAACCAGCTTCTGGGTCAGCCCGCCTTTTCTCGACAGACGGGTCTCTCACTGGTGCCATAGCAGCAGCCCGATACCCCGCCAATTCTGGCGGACGATATGACCGAGCCGCCACCAACATATTCGTTGTTGCCTCCAACTGGGTTCCAACGATGAAACTAGTCTCCATGTCATAACCAGGAGACGTAGTATTCATAGTACAATACAGCTTGGCGGCCGGATATAAGATCGGCGGCCGAGGATTGCGAACTGGTGTGGTAAACTTAACGCTAGTGCATCCAGCGTTATAATACTGCCAGCCCCGGGCTCCATCCAGCAAACTCCCGATGAAGCCTAGGCTGCTACTGGGATTCCGCAGCATTAACTGAGTGTAGCCAAATTGACGAGCAAATCGGCTTGGCAAGTACGGTTCCAGATAACACCTGTTCTGATTTCGGTAGACCAGATGCGAAGGCCGGATACTCTGCAACCAACAAAAACTCTATTTCGGCAAAGTAACCGCATCCTCGCCAGAATCAACCAAATCCTGGTCGGCCTCGAAATTCTTGAAGATCGGGCCAACCTTCACGATTTCCCACCCCTGAAGGAAGGACAAAACCCTCCTACAAACGGGGACGCCAGTGTAAGACCACTTCCTCTTGTAGAAGCGGCGAATGAAGGCATCTCCTTCAACATGGTCCTCCTCAGGACCAGGACTCATCACATTCGGATGATGTAAGATCAGCCACCCCATAAGATAATGGAAAGGCAGCTCGGCCCGAGGAAAGTTGTCATTATTACCTTTCTCGTGAATCACATCATCAGCAAAAGACCTCAAACCGCGTAGCAGGTTGCACACCATCGCGGGGAGGAGAGCCAGAGGTCGTCCAAAGGCCAACTTCACTGCAGGCAGAATGAGATTCCGATGTACCCTCTCAACAGCACCGGATCCCCCTGCAAATATGTAATCCCGGAGCTATATCATCAAGTAGGCCGTCAACACTGCCTTAGATGACATCCGGTGCCCGCAGTGCCAGAAACAGCTGTACGTGTTCTTGCCGCTCTCATTTGAATGTGGAGTCCTCTCGTCCAGCCGGGTTATTTCAGAACTCACTTCCGCGGGTGTCAAGCCCTGCGGAGTCGCAAACCGGATCCTCGAAGGATCCGCCAAATCCTGTCTGAAAACATAGTCCCTCCAAGCAGTCACGTGAGGTTGGGTCTTACCCTTGTCCCTCCGGTGCATCAGATAATGATGGCTCGTCACCTCCTTGAAAACGGCCATCATCTCCGGATCCTTATCTTCCAAGACCTGGATCTCTTCATTCGATGGGAAATATTCCTCGTACGGTTTCGAGCCCCAAGGAAGCTTGGACACTTCGTACATCTCATGAAGGGCCAATCCCAACTCCCCCACTGGAGTAAAGAAGCTGCCAGTCTGGGCGTTGAAAAGCTCCAACAGCGCAAGGAACATCGGCTTATTGAGGTCCACGCCTGCCTACGTGGCCCGAATGGCGGCAGTCAGCCCTATCTCTTTAAGCTCAACTTTGAACCTGGAAAGCACCCAGGAGGTCAACTCATCCCACTTTGGGATGTAGTGACACCAACCTTCGACTCTAAAACCAGCTGTCGGATACGTGACCTTCGATGTCAGCATCCGATTTGCAAAAGTCGGGGTACTGAAGGGAAACGTGTCATTTGGGACTTCACTATAGATGCTCCCGGGACGCAGCTCGGTAACTGAACGAAGAACCGGTTCGTGAGGTGGTCAAGGTATCTCGCTGGTTCGAGGTGGTGTCAATCGAAAGGGAACCCCCCAAGGCTCCTCCTTGAGAAGGAGTAAGTTCCCAATCCATCCTTCTCTTCGAAGCTAGACGGTAAAAGGCTGTCAGTGGCAACTGGCGGTCAACCTGCCGCATGTATAACATCATGCCCTTAGCAGCAAAGAACCAGTCTTCTCTGATCTTCAATATCTTCGCTTCGGAAGAGACTAATCGGTCGCCGAACAGAAAGGCAGGCTTTAAGAAAGTCACACCTTCAGAATCAGCAGACTTCAGTTTACCGCTCTCCATCATACTCTGGAGGAAAAGCGGCAACTGGACCTGGATTTGTAGCATCCTCTCACGAGGTTGGTCCTGAAGGATAGCATCCTTTACAGGGTTGATCACCGCCTCATCAAAATCAACTCCCATCTGACAAAGAGAAGCGTCCAGGAGGACCTCATTCAACAAAAGGATCGTCATCGACACTGGCACGACAAAAGTGGAAGTCAGGCAAAAAGACAAAATATGTCAAGCAGACTGGCACATTGCCAGGGTATGAACCCATGCGCATCTGCTTCGGCGCATCATCAGGGCATAGGCCCATGCGCGTCAGCATGTCTCGGCGCATCATCAGGGCGTAAGCCCATGCGCGTTGGCATTGGAGCTTCGACGCATTATCAGAGCGTGAGCCCATGCACGTCAGCAAAGGCTTCGGCGCATCTTCAGGGAATAAAACCCATGCGCGTCAGCCATTAAAACCTCGGTGCATGATAAAGGTATAAACCTATGCACGTCGGCAGGATAGAACCTCGACGTATCATTAAAGACCGAAGTCTATACGCGTCGGCAGTTAGGGCACAGAGCCCAAAGCAGAGACGAAACCCACCTGTCACCTCAGGACGAACGTCGGCAAGAGGCGCAAGAGTGATAGGTACATCCTCATCCGCGGACTCCTTCGCTTTCTCCTTCCCCTTGCTGGCAGCGCCGCGAGGAGTCTTGGGAGCCATTCTCTCGAAGAAGGAGAAGTTAGGGTTTTTGAAGAAGAAACTCTAAAGAAGCAGAGGCACAGAGAAGAAGAACCCTTTCTCTCTCCAACTCTTACCTATTTATAGGGCTTGGTCGCACGCGTGAACAGATGACGTATGATCTCAGCCGTCGCCTCGGGTTCTGTGCAAGGATAGCAGCAAATAAAACCAAAAGATCATCATTAATCTTTTCGGTTACCGAGGCATCATCATCATCAACTGAGAAGAGCATGCGCCCGAACAGGCATGCGCCCAGAAATCATGCGCCCTGACCTCCATGCTTCTTATTCAAAGTATTCCAAAACTTATTCAAAAGTTTTGAAAACTTTGAAGGGGGTCTTGTAGAAGCATGGAATTTCACAAACAGAAAACCCATGCGCCAGACACTACATACGCCAGAACACAGACGAAGAACTTCACAGCAAAGTCAATAAGTATAGACATTTGAAGAAGGACTTTTTATTTATATATAAAAGTCTATTACATGTCTAGAAAAGGTTGTACAAAGGAGAATTTCTACAAAGGAAAGAGCCTAAGTCTACAGCCAGCGGCCACCATGCGCCTTCAGATAAGCGCAGCGGCCACCATGCGCCTCCAGTTAGGCGCAGCAGTCATCATGCGCCGCCAGTCACCATGCGCTGTCATCAGGCGCAGCAGACATCATGCGCCTCCAACCAGGCGCATCCCACCATATCTTCAGCAGCTTAGTTATGTGCATCCCTTCAGCCAAATTCTTCCAGCCAGGCTCACCTGGCCGAGCAGAGCCCAGTTATGTGCCGCTCTTCCAACCAGGCTCGCCCGATAAATGCTTCGATACACAAAGCATTTAACCCTCTGGCTGGAACCAAGGAAGAGAAGAGCACCGCAAATGCTGTGGCCAGGGGAGGCTTCGAAAGAGCCTCCAAAGCCGAAGGAAGACCGTGATCGAAACCGCGGCTAAAGAAGCAGCTTTCGACACGATCAAAGTGGGGAAACCCCACTTTGCAGGAAGAGAGAGCCTTGCACCGCCATTCCGATCTACGGCTCTTCCGGAATAACGGAGACGAGGCTCGAGCATCCCTATCTTTGGATGCAACAGGCACCTTCTGCCTGCCTCAGAAGCCCTCGACTCCGTCTTTTGGATGTAACAGTCACCTTCAAGTGCATCAAAGACAATACAGCGTCTCATTTTCACCCTCGGGAGCACTTCGTCAACAGAATGCACCCGCATGTTCAAGTTCATGTTAGAAGTACGTGAGGGAATGAGAAGCAAATCTTCTCTCCATGCCACTATTTATAGGCCGGGCAAATCAAACCCACGCGCCAAGTGGATGGCCCTCCGAATTCCGTGCAATGAATTTACATTAAATGGATGAATCGGACGCCTCGAATTCAGCCAAACGGCTATTTATGGCACTCGAAGAGCGAGACAGCCGCATCATTAAAAGACATGTCCGATGCGCCAGCCAGATAGCGCATCACACGGACGCGCCCTTCGGCATCAGGCGCATCACACAGACGCGCCCTACAGTACTCGGCGCATTACAGAAGGTGCGCCCCCACACATCTCCATACCGAGTGGAACGCCAACCGACGCGCCCACTCAGCTGTCCATCGAACGTCACCAACATTAAATGTTGAACTGACAGAGTTGGCAGCACGCCTCCCAAAGTCTGAACAGTTGACAGCTTTATTCAGAAAACGAAGCGTCGGCAACGTCAGCATCATCATGACTTTGTTTCGACGGCTACTGCCACGTGGCCACTCCACCATCAGCATGCGCCTCTACGGCCATGCGCCCAAATCAGCATGCGCCTCAAAAGCCATGTGCCTCAGACTGCTCTCTGATCCCGAAAGACAGAAGGAAAGTCGCCTGCATGCGCCTCAAAAGCCATGCGCCCCAAATGGTTTGTAACTCCTAAAGGTTATGAGCCGCAGCCTCCTCCTGCGCCCAATCCAAGGCGCAGCCCACCAGATCATTCCTCTCCACCAAATCCGAGATCTTCGAACCATGAGTCGACGACACGTGTCTTTTGACTCAACTCATCCAAGATTTCAGCAACGAAAAGATCTTCTCTCTGCTACGTGCCGGCTCACAACAGCAGTATGAAAAGTTCTCCCCCTCGATCAGGGCGCAGCATCCGTGCGCCTCCATCAGCAACCTCCACGTGGCATCCCCACACCGGTGCATCCTGCATGCGCGCATGAGCAGCCAGCCTGCAAAACTATAAATAGAAGGGTCATCTCCTTCACACACACACAGAGACTCAGAACACAAGACTCACAGAGAATCCACAACAGAGAATCATCGGAGAGGCAGTTCTAGACACTCAACGTCTTCCTCCTCTCAGCAAGCTCCAGCACCCAGAGCAATCAACACCTTCAGAGAACCGATAACCGCCGTCAGCCGGTCAACGGAGTCAACGCATTACCACTCGCTCCATTGGCACTAAGGACCCAGCTTAAACAAAAGTGTACTCCTAGGACTACATCTAAGTCCTATATTGTATCACTGTTCTGTTTGTATTAAGATTTCAATCAAAACAATTTTAATGGCAAACACAAGTATGTCAGTTCTCCTTTATCCTATTATCCGTATCCTAAACCAGGGTATGCCAAGGGTAAAAGGCCCACAAATATCCTCGGCTAAATTTCTTAACACAAGCCTACCACCTCATCATGCCCCAAGATCCCAGCTGCTCTACGGCATTCCTTTTCTCAATACCAAGAGCACCCATGACCACGTCGCTATGGCTGCTTCAAGTACCCTGACCAAAACTTGTTACCTCTACCTAAAACCAAGGTACACCATGGGTAACAGGTCCATAAATATATCCCCTATACGGGGGAAAACATCACCACAATATCACAGGTGCAGCAAGCAATACAAATGAAGGGTAGAATTAAAAGTACTCTTTATTTGAAGGAAGAAAAAGCATTACATATTTCGGGATCATGTCCCCTTCAGAAAGAAAGAAAACAAAAACAAAACAAGAAGAAAAAGTCGACTACATTTCAGCATTACTCAATTCTAGGAGGCGGTTTCTTACTGAGGTGGTCCCCCGTTCAATCAGTTGCCGAGCGCGACGCTCGGCCTCCTGGAATAAATGCTCCTCATTGTATAAGCCCAAGAACGCTTGACAGTCATCTTCCAATTTCTTCAAGGCAGTCTCCAGGTCAGTCGAAGCTTGAGTAACCGTGTCAGCCTCCTGAACAATTAGTCCCCTGTCATTGCGGGTAGTCTCGAGTTCAGACTCCAAGAAAGTCAACTTCTTCTGAAGCGCAAGGATCTGCTCCCGCGTCTCAGTAATCTCACGAGAAACAGATTCCTCCCGAGCCGTGACATTTTCATTCGCGTAACTCAATTGATCATACCGGCCAGATAAGTCGCTGAGATCCTTCAGTATGGCCGGTCTGGTCCTATCCCGAGCAGCTCTAGTCCTCTCTATAACAGCGATAAGAGAATCCTGCTCCTCGTTTATAACAGCAGATAGATCAGCCTGCCGTAATACTCGAAGCTCGGCCACCAGCTGATCAGCCTCCAACAATTTCGCCTCCAGAAGCAAAGCCACCCCTGCATCACCTGGAAGATCCCTAAGGATATTTACTTGACCCTAGGCGCATTGGCGGGCCAAGGTGAAGGAGGTTCCCCTTTCCACAGCAGCCTCGATTCCCCTACTCAAATGACGATAAAAACTGGCAACCACATCCTGTAACGCGTCGTCCAGAACTTCAGCAGAGGATGGCGTCAGGGGAAGCAGGGATGGCAACGTCGAAGGAGTAACGCTAGAGCTCGCCACCGGAGGAACGGAGTCCGAGTAGAACGATGCATGAATAGCGGCCAACTCATCTTCCGCCGCCCGGAAAGCTTGGATACTCGGTAGGGCAGAAAGGTCGATTCTCGGAGCCACCGGAGCAGAGGATGACACAAGGACCATCGTTTCCTGCCCCGACTGCCCTGATGACTAACCCGCTAAACTCGAGCCCAGAAGGCCCATCAAGTCAAGTCGGACGGTGAAAAGGTACACCCTTCTCCACCAATGCCCCTTCGGTTGGGGTGGTCCCAACAACGTCCGTCCTCGGCACCGGAGGGGTAGGACCTGTATATCCAGAATAACAATCAATCGACGTAACCCGAAGGACGTGATGATAGAGGAGATAGGCTTCCTCACAGGTCAAGATTCGACTAATCTTACCAGAGGAAGGGCATGAAGGCTGCAGCTCATCCACAACTAGCGTGGTCCCCTCACCCACGATCCCCGAGTTAAACCCAGTCACGTCCGCTGTCCCCGTCACCTTGAAGGGGGATACAGATTGATCTGCCTCATCTTGAACAGAAACAGGCTCGCGGGAGTCCCCGTCGTCCTGGGTCACCGCCTCGACATCTTGAAGTTCTTCTTCTTCTTCTGACACCTAAAAGAGAGAACGAAGACGGTTAGAATTGAAGCTCGAAGGAAAGAAGGAAGAAGGAATCGAGAACAGTTTTTGTTACCTCTGACGCAGGGTTAACTTCTTCTCCACTTTCTCTTATGGCGAGCGGGCGATGCCTAGTCGCAACCAGCTTCCGGGATCGAGTAACACCGTCAACAGGAAAAACTTGCCTGCTATATTTTGGAGTAGGACCAGGCGCAACGAGGGACTGATCCTCCAACGTCTCATCTGACGAAACAGGCGGTTGACCCACTTCTGCATCGGCCACTGGAAGGATAGAGTCATCTTTATCATGTTCGTTGCCTTCGTCACCCTCAGCAGCGGAGCCCAAATCTGGTACCTCGACTCTAGTCTTTCTTTTCTTGGCCCCTTGAGAGCCTTCCTCCAGACCGGTACCAACAATAAAACTGGTACCTGGGTTAAAACCGACCGAGGGTTTGTTCGCCATGATATGATACAAAGCCGCCATATACAAGATCTCCACTGACTCCTTAATAGCAGGGACCGAGAAAATGGTACGAGTATGGAACGAATCATAATACTGCCAAGCTCTGATACCATCAAGAAGGCTGCCTTCATGACCCAGACAAGAACTGGGGCTGTCCAGATAGAGTTGGCTGCATCCAAACTGTCGGGTAAACCTGCTAGGCAGATAAGGCTCCAGAAATACAGTATTGCGATTACGATACACCAGATGTGCGGAACGAATGTTACGCAGCCATAGGAGCATCTGGCCATCCAGAAGCTGAGGGGGCACGATACCGTCAATATGTACAGCCTCTATGTCCCTGGCAGTAAAGCGAGGGACGGGTACGAAGATATGATACTTATCTGCCCTCGCCAATGCCATCCGGCAAGCCCGCATGGTTTCACATTCCCAAGGCTCGTCACAATAGCGGAAGATAAATGCGTCATCATCAGTCACACCGTCTACAGAGCCCGGCCTCATCAAAGATGGGTAATGTATCAGCAGCCACCCCATCAAATAGTGATAGGGCAACTCAGTTCATTCAAAATCCTTGGTCACGTCGCGAGCAATGACTTTGGATGTGAAGGTACGAAGGCCACGGTGTATGCTGCACACCATGGCCGGGAGGAGAGCTAGCCTGATTCGTAAAACTAACTTCACAGCCGGAAGAATGAAGTTACGACTAATTTTCTCAATAGAACCAGCTCCTCCCGAGACTACACAATTTCGTAGCCAGATCATCAAAAATCCTGCCAGAAGCGCTTTCTCGGATAGCTCTTGAGTATCCTGGTAAAAGTAACCGAAAGTGTCAGTCTTGCTCCCTAACCCGTCACTGGTAGTGGCCATTCTCTTAGCCGACAACACCAAGTCCTTAACCGCTTCCCGAGATCGAGGGCGACGAGAGGTGACTCGACCTGAGGCATCTGCCGGAAAGAGATAGTGCACCCAATCCTTGGTATAGGGATCATTCCCTTCCGAGTTACCAGTCTTTCGGGTTATTTTATGGCATGTGTTATAATGGCACAATATCTCCTGGTAAAGAGCCACGAAGCCAGGATACCATCGTTCCAAATCCTCGAGTTCCTCATTAGTGGGAGTATACGCTTCAAACGCTTCGTCCCCCCAAGGAAGCTTGGAGACCGCGTGCATCTCATGGAGCGCGAGTCCCATCTCCCCTACAGGTGTGTAAAAGGTCCCCGTACGGCAATTATACATTTCCAGTAGAGACATGAACAGCTTCTTGTTTATGGACAAGCCATGACTAGTACCTCGGATAGCGTGGTAAAGGCTAATCTCGCACAAAAAGACCTCATACTTCTGCAAGATCCAAGTAGACAAATTGATCCACGAGGGAATATTGTGTACCCAACCAGGAAGCGTCAATCGACCAATGGGATAGGAGCCTTTTCGAGCAAGCTGATTTATAAAAGTATCGGCAGTAGAGAATATGAAGTTAGGGCCTGCCACATTCAGAAAAGAACCTGGGACCAACCCCATCACAGAACAACTAGTATGCACTTTATCGGCAGTCACGGACTTCAGATTGTTATTATAATGGATGTTCCCCACAAATATTCCACTTCTAGTAGGGTTAAGGTCTCTCCCATCTTCCGGTCCAACGGGAGCATATTGAACCAAGATAATGGGAAGTGTCGCTCCATCTAGGGGATGCGGATCGCCACCCCGTTAGAAACAAAACTCTAATCCTCCGACACCTCCAGAACATGATCGTTCTCTACGGTCAAGGCGTCTCCAAAAAAGAATGCAGGCTTCAAATACTCTCTTTCAAATTTCCCGGAGTTCATCATAGCATTAAGAAAATGGAAAGACTGATTCTTGATGGCATTCAATCTAGCCATAGGCTCATCGCTCGAAAACTGGTTCGTCATATGCTGAACAATATGGTCGTACCTATAGCCGAGAGCAGCTTGTGCGCTACCCACCAAGAGTTCTCCAGCAGCGTTAACCGGTAGACTCACTGAAGAATAGACAGAGAAAAGTAAATTAAACGGAGGGATAGAAAAAGAGCTGATTGGGTGCTTTCAAACCCCAGGCGGCTCAAGAAAACATCCATGTGGCCCCATGAAGCTCTCATAAGTCTTATGCGGCTCCAAAAAGCCTCATGCGGCTCAAGCCCAGAGGAACGCTTATGCGGCTCCGTACAATAAAAGTCCATGCGGTTTCGCGTCACTTATGCGGCTTTGCCGACAAGGCGCGTATACGGACACGGCAGTTTTCTTATGCGGCTCGTAGCTCAGCCATAGGGCGAACATGCGATTTACAAAGGCTCATGCATAAAGTATGCGACGTAGCCATGGCAGATGGGATTCTCTAACTCACACATTGTCCTTACCAGTAATGGGAGGGCGAACGTCAGGATGAATATCAGGTACGACAACCTGTGGAGTATCAGCTGCAGCCGAGGCGGAAGTGGAGGCCGCCTTCTTGTCTTTTGCTGCCACGGTCTTCTTGGGAGCCATTAATTATCGAAGAAAGGAAGGGCAATCAAGATAGGGAAGGTCTGAGGAAGAAGAAAGAAAATAAAGAAACCTTCTCTCTCTTCAAAACTCCTCCTTTTTATAGGAAAACGGGAGAAGGGGGACACGTGGGCCAATGACCGACTCAGGAAGAACGAAACCGACTCCTTGGGTTTCGTCTCCAAGATTCACCCAAGGCGTCAAATCCGAAAGATTTAATGAGCTGACCCTTGGGATTCCCCTACAAAGATGGCGCTGAAACGAATTTGAGGCAATTAAAGACCCGCACACGTGGCGAGAAGCTATGCGGCTGAACAGTCCCTGCGGCTGAACTACCTACGCGGCTGAACAACTTATGCGGTCAAGGTTTCATATGCGACTAGAAGAACACAGCCATGCTTCTTATTCAAAGTATTTCAATTTTACAAATTGAAAACTTTGAAAGGGATCTTGTAGAAGCATAGAAAATACTAAAGAAAATGACTCATGTGGACAGGAAAGATCCATGCGACTCAGAAAACTCATGCGGCTCAGGGAGTCATGCGGCATAAGGAGCTATGCGGCCCGAGGCATTCCATGCGGCTCAGAAGATATGTGGCCTGACAGTGCTCCCCTCCGACCCATGCTGCATTAATTGCTTTGACGGCTGACCCCTCTGAAAAGTTGACAGCCCTGACACAAAAGTAGGTAATTATGACTCTGTCATAATGATGAATCTCTAGGGAAGAGAAAAGAGATCTCTGACACAAATCTCCCAAGAGCCATAAAAATGCCACGTGGCCTTGCCACATGGGCGTTCGTATGCGGCTCACTTCTCATGCGGTTCAAAGTGAATCTGTCCTATGCGGCTCAGGCCAAGAAAGTCTCATGCGGCTCGAGCAAAGAACTTCTCATGCGGTTCAGAGTGAATCTGTCCTATGCGGCTCAGGCCAAGAAAGCCTCATGCGGCTCGAGCGAGGACTTCTCATGCGGTTCAAGAGGATCATGTCCATGCGGCTCAGGCGGATATATACCTATGTGGCCCACAAGGATTACTCCCCTGTGGTTCGAGGGCTCAAGAGAGGGCCACTGCCCAGGCAGCCCTGACACGTGGACTTAACCATATGCGGCTCAAATTCATATACGGCTCACTCGTTATGCGGTCCAGATCCCCCCAGCAGCTACTAGGACACGTGTCCTAAACTGATTAATTTCTCAGATTTACTGCCATTAAAGATTGGGTCAAATCCTAATAATCTGGGACACGTGGCAGAAGAATAGATCTAATTTATTCGCAAATATCAGAAGATCATTATAAGGAAGATTTATTCCAATCAGCATTAATTGCTAATGAAATTTGGTGTAATCTACACCTAATGGCTCGGATTCGTCACAATCAGAAACGAACGGCCTGGATTGACCAATCCCCAGGCCGCCGCCATCTCCGAGAGCTAATCATTGGCAACCCTAATGATCACATCCCACTATTATAAATAGCAAGGTGCCATGCCCTTGTAAAATATATACAATATCAGAGAGAAATACATATATACAGAGAGACTTCTCCCCATAGTCAGGGAAAGAATATACACAGAGAGAGAGAAGCCAGAAGAGCAGTCAGAGGGAGAGCAAGAAGAGCATTTCTTCATCAACGCCAACCATCCTTTCACAAGGAGCCAAGGCTGCATACCGATCGTCCAAGGAGTAAGGCAGGGCTGCCGTCTCCTTCCCGAGCCTCTATCGTTACCCCCCAGAATCTAAAATAAATAATTGTACTTAGACTGTTGTACCTAGGTTTTCGTCCATAGGCTTTCTTTGTACAAGCGAGTTTGTAACGTGAAGTAAAAGTCCGGTCCTCCGATAATTGTTCTGTTCTTTTATATTTCATGGCAAACACTAAGTTGATGGGAAAAAAAGTTTTCAAGAAATTAAATTTTTGTGGAGGTTAAATTTTGAGGAAATGTTGAATTGAATAAAGGAAAGGAAAATGTGTTCCAAGGAAATAAAAAAAATTATGGAGTATAATTTTGAGAACAGTGATAATTAGATGAAAAGTCGAGAATAGAAAGACGTATGTGATTTTGATATCAAACGCAAATTTAGATTTTGATTATTAGAGTTATTGCTCATATTACCTATGTGAGGTTACGCATTATGGGATTAGCCTTGATCAAATTTAGATGCTGATTAAGATGTCATGTATACGATCAATTTCTAAACTATATTCATGATTTTATTCTTCTAGTTCTCTAAGGGTCCGTTTGGTAAATCGTATTTGAAGGTAAATTTTAGGATTTTATGGATTTGGAGTAAAATCCATGGAATCCTATATTTGGTTGGAGATGGATTTAGATATAGAAAGTATAACAAAATTCAAATTTTGGATTTGGAAGAAAGTTAGATTTTGGAGAAAAAAGGTTATTTTTTAATAATTTTTTTGTTATATTAAATATTCAGTTAAAACTAATAATTAATTAATTAATAATTCGTAATGTTTTATATATTAATTTTTTACAATTATTATTTTTAAAAAATATTTAATTTATAATTAATTAAAACTAGTCATTATTATTGTTTTAAAAATTATTTTTTTATAATTAATAGTTAGTTATCATAATTATAATCTAAATTTATAATTTATTAATTAATAATTTATTATTTAATATTTTATAATAATCTTAATTAATAATTTACAATTTAATTCATTATAACTATAATCATAATTATAGTCATTTACTAATCATAACTATAATCTTAATTAATAATTTTATTAATTAATATTCATTTATAATTATAATTAAAAATTTATTAGTCTTATTATAATCTTAATTAATAGTTCATTAATTACTATTTATAATAATCTTAATTATTAATATTTTAATAACGATTACAATCATAATTAATAATTTATAATTTAATAATCTTTCATTATAATCTTAGTCTTATTATAATCTTAATTAATAATTGAGTAATTTATTATTCATAATTATAATCTTAATTTATAATTTATTAATTATAATTATAATCTTGATTAATAATTTAGTAAATTATAATTTTATTTTAATATTTTATAATAATCTTATTTAATAATTTATACCTTTATTAATCATAATTATAATAATTTATTAATCATAATTATTATAATCTTTAATTATAATCATAGTTTTTTTATAATCTTAATTAATAATTGATTAATTGATTAACCATAATTAGAATCTTAATTAAAAAAATATTAATTTATTAATTATAATTATAATCTTGATATAATAATTTATTTATCATAATTATAATAATTCATTTACCATAACTATACTTTTAATTAATAATTTATAAATAAATATTTAATTATAATATTAATTTATAATTTATTAGTCTTAATTATAATCTTAATTATAAATTATTTGTTACTATTTTATTATAATCTTAATTAATAATATATTAATCATAATTTTCATCGATATTAATAATTTATTATTTAATAATTTATTATTTAATATATTACTAAAATTTTAATTAATAATTTATTAACAGCATATAATCATCATTATAATCTTAATTAATAATTTGTTAATCATAACTATTTTATAATGATAATAATAATTTAATTGTTTAATAATAACTATAATTATAATATAAATAATTAACTAATAAATTATTTATTTATTATTTTATTAAATAATATTTTATTATCACAATTATTAATTCTAATTCTAATTTACGAAATTCTATGTTTGGTTGGAGTTGGATTTGGATTTGGATTTGGAAATCCATAATTTGGATTTGGATTTGGATTTGAATTTGAATTTTGGATGTCCAAATCCAAATCCAAAACCAAATCCATTTTACCAAACAAGCCCTAAAAGTGCAGTTATACAATTGCCACCTTTCGTTGAATTCTGTTTCCGACTAGTTGCTTAAATTTTGATCGTGTTTTCACATTTAGAAACACTTCTATCTTTACAAGCCTACCTACCCTAGTTATTCCTAAATTTCGAGGTCGAAATTCTTGTAAGTGGGTAGGATATAAATCCTCTAAAAAGTTTCACTATAATTTTTTTATTTTTATAACTTATTTTGGTATTTGTATCGAGAGCGAATATTTATATGTGAAGTATTTAAATTTTTACAAACGTTTTTATTATCAAATTTATTTTTATAGGAAATAAATATTTTGTTTCAATATCATAGAAGGTAAATATTTTTATTTATTTATAAAATATGTCATAGATTGGTCAAACTTAATTTTATTTTATTTATTACAAAAAGGCTATTTTATTTATTGTACAAGTATACGTAGTAATTAGAAAATAAATGTTTTCATTTTTCAAAATAATATTTACTATTTGCATGCGATGTACATGAAAGTAAATTGATGTATATTTTAATTTTTGAAATTAGTTATTATTTTAATTTATGAAAAGATATTTTCAAATTTTAATTTAATTTAATTTGGGATTAGTTTCTATTGAATTTAGTTTTAAATTAGTTTAAATTAAAGATGGGATTTATCTAGTTTTCAATTGGATTAGATTTATTGAATTGATTTAAATTAAATGTGATATTTATCTAGTGGGGATTTAAATGAATCCAAATCCTTATCTAACTAGGAGCCCGCCTCCTATATAAGGAGAGCCCCTTTGCTCTTTTCCTAGAAATTCCATAAACCAAATTTTTCTCCACCAAAGTGTCCGTGCATCATATACGTGTCCACCTTTCTCATGTCATCCTGTGTTGGCCTCGGGTCCGACCCCAGGTGTCTTTCCACTATATTATATAGATTACATATACAGGTTTTCTTCCCCATCTCCGTGTCAGACAACCCCGGATCTAACCTGTGTCACGCAGGACACAATTTCAACTGCTCTTGTGTCTGACACATGGACACATGGACGCGACCAAACCCTAGCCCTAAAAACTAACCGTAGACGACCACCATGCCATAGTCGTCGTTCCTCTGCCACCCACCACCGTAATAGTACCCCGACCACACCTCCGCCTCTGCCTACCAGCACCACCTCCGTTGCTACCCGTGCCCGGTCGACCCACTGCCCGTAGCTTCCTAAACCACCACCGACGGAAGCAGCCACCATGTCGTCATCATCATCCCCACCATCACGTACGCCACCAATAGAACCACGCAGCCCCGACGCTTCTTACCGCCACACCGACACCACCGGCCCACCGCCCAGATCCAAATCCCGACCCAAACGCACATAACCACCCCACCATCACTGCAACCTCTCCACCGCCTACCGCCATGGCCGACCACACCATTAGCCCCACCACCAGCATCCTAGAGAGGAAAAAAGAAAAAGCGAAAAGAAAACCCTCACCTGGACCCCTTTCGTCGTGCCCGGCGAAGCAACGCCGCCGCGGTCTCCTCTTCGTCGCAGTCCACCGGAGTACCCATTGCGCAGATCCGCCCCACAGCGTCTATGACGTTCCCCGGCACCCACCGTCACCATGATGAGCCCCTCCGAGCACGGCCTCGCCTATGTCGGACTCTTTCAGCCATCCTCAAAGCTGGTGAGCTCCCCGTCGTCGGTCCTCTGCCGAACACTAGTTAGACTCTCCCTTCTCACACCTCTCCATCATTGCTGCTCTCAAACCCTCCCTTTCTCTCGCTCACTCATCTTCTCATATTTCTTCTTACTTTTTAATTCTTTCTTTCTTCTTTTTTGATTTGTAATATCTCTCTCTCTCTCTCTCTCTCTCTCTCTCTCTCGAGAGAGAGAGAGAGAGAGAGAGAGAAAAGAACAATACATTCGCAATCATGTGGATTTAGCACATATAAGATTTGGCGGCTAGGCTGACTAGACCCTAATGATAGATGTTGAACGTATAATATCAAGAAGAAGCTGTAGAGTAGTAATACAGGCAATTAATACAAAGAGCTGGCAGTTGATAAAATAAGGATACTTAGGATAGGATAAGGAATCCAACTATTACAACTGCGATTGGAAAATATAGTTGATGACCAAGCATTGTTGACTTATATACATATTTATACATAAAGGCTCAATATTGGTATGAAAGATTCTAAAGGGCAAACTACATAGTTTATAGGACCTTTGTTGAACCTAAATCAAAATAATTGTAAGGACATCGAGAAACAGAAGAGGTGATCACAAGGGTAGCAGATTGAATATGGTAGTCTTATCAACTACATATTATAGCTTGACCTATTATATGATTTTAAATTTGAGGGCGAAATTTTTGTAAGGTGAATAGGATGTAAGCCCCCTAGATTTTTAGGATTCTTTTAAAATTTATATGAATTTTTTTAATAAATATAATTAGTTTTGATCATTAAATGTACTTTTTGTTATCTTGATTTTTGGAGCGTCAGAGATATCTATCTCTCGAAACTTCCTTTATGAGTTTTGTAGTAGACATGATTATCTTCATTTTGTATATCATGTCCCACTTAAGCTTGTTATGTCGTATTCTTTTTGCATTTCACAAATTTCTGGTCAATTTAGGCCATTTACCGTAAAACTTGACCTAACTTTCAATTTGATTTTGGGGCTCGACATCTATCCAACCTAATCGACCCAATATATGATTTTGACCTATTTTGAGCCTACTATGCACATGTCACTTGTGTACCGTCCAATTGAGCCCCCACATGCTGTTATTTTATCAATGATCATAATTTATCTAAATGTGTATTCATGATTGCCCCAAAGCCCAAACCTAGCCCAATCGAACCCAAACACCCAACTCAAAATTCATATCTCCACTCTCATGACACACCCAAATACTACACACCAATTTTTCTCTCTGCAAACACCAAACACCTAGTTGTAAACACCATCCTCTTTTATTTAATAAATTGCTAGCATCTCTATTGTAAATTATTATTAGTCAAACATCCATAAGACATAGCCTGATTGTCTTGCCACTAGTGTAAATAGATAAGGGAATTACCATGGTATATATATATATATATATATATATATATATATATATATATATATATATATATATATATATATATATATATATAAACAAAAATATTATTGCATTCCAGGTACAACGCTTTGAAGATTACACGAGCGCGCTTATTGCAGCAGCCAAAATAAAAATCGACACCACTCAAACAAGATATTAGACCTGTCATCGTATTTTAATGATATCGCCGTGGCTTGGTTCGAGAGGAGGAAGAAGGTCGCAGTTCCATGAAGTGATGCGGAGAATCTCTGAAGGGGATCTTCGATCTCCGAGGTTTGCCACTCTTTTCGGTGCTAACTGAGCCGCCTCCCAAAGTCGACGGGGGGAAGGAGAAGTGAGGAAACACACGATAGGGAGAAGAGTCTCTCTTGTAGGTTCTGTCTTGAAATAGACTCCCCTGGCCAGGACCCAGGATGCTGGGGAGAGACGAAGCTCAATCAGAGGACGTAGTGACGCCTGGTAATGGAGAATCCATGGAGAGTTCCCCTTCGTGGAGCTCTACATCGTCCGCCCAGCGACGACCACCTCCGGAGCCAGGGGAGTGTTAAATAAATTTGATTTTCTCCTCTAATAATCTGCAAACAAAATAAATAAAAATTAAAGTTACCGGCCTCCGAGGAAGTCGCGCACGAAGTACTGCCCTAAGAGTTGTTCCGGGTCTATGTGCAGACTTTTTCCGAATGCTCCTAGTGGTAAAACCTCCGCTCTATCGGTATCCCGTTGTCGCACACAACTCGGGGAGATTGACCCTGACTTAGCCCTTGTCCAGAGCACAAAAAAAAAGACCAACAAAAGTGCGAAAAAAATAGAGAGATCTTTTGTGAATGGAAGATTTTTCCCATCTCATCAACAAAGGAATAGATGTGTATATATATAGTGTAAGCATATAGTTTAGAGAAATAAATAGGATTTAGTGTGAGTTAAGAAATGAAATCAATACCCATTGATGTGCCCAAGCCAACCGTTGGAGAATTTAATTGGAATAGAATTTCCAACGTTCAAACATTGAAGGTGAAGAAAAATGTTTAGAAAATTAATTTTTCCTTTAATACAGCAGCAGCTGTATACAACAATCCCCCCCCCCCCAAAAATCAATTTTCAAAACAGAAGAAATAGAGAATTTTTGGACAAGTATATACTATGCATAGATGAGATGGACTACAACCTTGAATCTCACGTAGTGACTATTGTCTTTGTCTGAAGAAGAAATTGATGGACTACGTCTTGAATCAGTCTTCTTGAACCAGATTCAGAAAATAGCACACATAGTACGCTAGAGGTGCTTGGGTATATCGGGTGGCGCGTTTGATTGGCCATGCGCACTTTAACTCATTCATGAGAGTTGTCTAGGATCGCCCTGTCCTATAGTCGCGGCCCTCACGACCTCTCATATAGGTAAGTTCTTAAGGGTTGGTGATAGGAATCAACCATGCATATCATGCTTGGACTTATTAAGAGTTTAAATGAACCTATCCATATCACAAAAGGAACACTGTCACCATAGGGATGAGGTATGAATGTACACATGTACAGCCTCCTGGGCTTTTATTTTAAAGAGAATTTAATCTCAGGTCAGTGTTCCATAATAGTCACCTAGTCCAGCTTGTTCCTACCCATTGAACCGGCTTCTTGGAATCTCCAGTCAGACTCGGTTGGGTTGCCACTGCTGGTGACTATACTATGGGCTTAACCCCATCCCCCTCGATGATACTAGGATTAATATTCTAGAAACTCTTCGTCAAGAGTAAACAGACTCTTCGTCAAGAGATCTGCAAAGTTCTTTTATGACTTTTATAGTTAAGAATCACATTTTTTTAGGCTCTTGTAATGCATTGAAGCGCAGCTGCAAGTACCTGTTCATCTTAGAATTCACAGAATCATGCTTTAGCAGTTCTTTAGCACATTAATTATCATAAAATGACATGTATATAAAGTTATATATATGCATAATATAGTGTCTGAGCCATTTAGCTTCAGCACAATCTCTATTTAAAGATTTCAGAATCTATGATACTCCTAGCTATGATAGTTTGTCACATGGACCAATCATCTTATGAGTATCGAAGTTGTCCCGCGAGTGAATTCTCTTCTTCTTCCATTGCATCTTAGTGTTCTTTAGTGCTTTTATATCTCTGAGAATACGTCATATAATGACTTAGATAAAGCACTAAAAATTCTTTGAAAGCAATGGTAATAATCTAATTTCTTAGAAGTTTTAGGTTTGATTGATCTATATGATTTGGTTACTTCTAAATAAAACTCAGTGTTATTTAGAATCATTTAACATATGTGTGATACTATCAAATGCTGATGGATAATAAACCAAAACTCGTAAAGTAAGATCAAGTAAATTTTAGGCTTGATACTAGATGATTCATCTTTACTAATCATATTTACAAAAATGATAGTCTAAAGTACTAGAATAATAGTTTAAGTGATTTTTGTTAATTGACCTTAACAATCTTTAGTTTATCAAGTTTTGATTAGTTTGGGCTAGCTGTAGGGGTCGGTTCCCAGCTAGCGGTGATCCACTGGGAAAGCTTAAGTACCTTGTCGCTTAGAGCTATTTACGCCCGGGCACAGTGAATATTCTAAAACCGGAAAATGGTAATGAACATGGACCACTTTTGTTGCCGCCAACAAGGTTCAACTCTTAGATTGGTGCTTCGTGCGCGACTTCCTCGGAGGCCGGTAACTTTAATTTTTATTTATTTTGTTTGCAGATTATTAGAGGAGAAAATTAAATTTATCTAACATGGAGGGGGCCTGTGATACCGTGTCAAGGGATTTGGAGGTCGGGGAACCCGAGACCATGTGATGCTCAGTGCCAGTGGCTGGCTGTGCCGGGGTAGACCAAAGAGAAAGCTGAGGGGGCCCGACGGGCTCCGACGAAGGGCCGACGTCTGTTGTGGAGGGAGGAGTGGACCCCGACAGGTGCATGGAGGGGACCCCCGTGACGAGCTCCTTCGAGTGCCCAACCCCAGCCGTCGTTTGATCGAGAGAGAGGGGGAGCTCGGTGGCGGGACCCAAGAGGGGATCCCGAGAGGCACGAGGAGGTAAGGCGTCGAAGAGCCGTTGAGAGAAGGCGCGTGATCGAGAGGCACGACGTCCCTGACCCAGGAAGCGACAGCAGCCACCACTCCAAGGGTAGACAGAGCTGACTCTGTAGAGGGAGCAGGCGTGCCTAATATAACACCCGCCAGAGGCTGAGGGGAAATACTCGCCCTACCCAAATTGATCTCTATCGGAGAAGCGGCTGGGGCAGCCTCCAAAGGCCAGACCAACTGAGGGGCAATTATGGGCTCGGAGGAAGCTCTCGTGGTAGGGCTGAGCAAACCCTCCTCCTGATCAATGACAGAATCCGAGTTGAGGCTCGTTAGCCCCTGTACGACATCCGCGCTCCCAATGACATTGCTGCACCCTGCCGGAGTATCCACAGGGACCTCTACCACTTGATTTATTAATATACCTTTGTCTTTCCTATCCCAGGCGGTTGATTCCTTCTCTAATGGATCTTCAAGAATGTTCGTTCCTTCCATGGGGAAGACTTTACAAGAAGAGAGTAGATGTCCCTGGTGCCGACACGCGGAGCAGAAAAGTGGGATCTTTTCGTATTTAATGGGTTGCCAGTAGCTTCAGCCTTTAGGAAGCTCAATACGGACCTTCGTGATAAGGGGCTGGCTTGCATCAACTTCAAAAAAGATCCTGGCCCTGTGTGATCTGGAAACCGCGGAGGAGGATCTATCCATAGCTAGAGGATTCTCGAAACATTTTGCAATATTAAAAATCGACGACTTCGCAGACAAATGAGGGGGGAGATCTGGAAGAGTAGCCCACACTGGAGACAAAGGGGATTCCTCGAATGGAGAGAACTCCGGAGTCCATCTGAAGACCCTCATCTTGCAATTGGCGATGACCCATAAATCTTTCGAACGCAGTCAGAGTAAGGTTGCGTTTGGTTCACTGTAATGTAATCGTAATTGTAATAGAATTGGGTTTGTAATGTAATTGAGTTTGTAATATAATGAAATTACAATTACATTACTATGTTTGGTTGAAACATGTAATCAAACCATGTAATGTAATGTTAATTGTATTCATGTGTTTGGTTTACCATGTAACGTAATCGTAATCGAAAAAAGCGATAAAAATAGAAAAACGACAAAAAAACGACCCAAAAAAAATAAAAAATGACAAAAAAGTTGAAAACCATCAAAAGTGATCAATAATGATAAGAAAATGACCAAAAACAAAAAATTGATAAAAAAACAACAAAAAAAAAAAGACGAAAAACGACCAAAAACCAAAAACGACAACAATTGACAAAAAATGACCAAAACGAAAAAAGTATCAAAAGGGATCAAAAACGACAAAAAAGAACAAAAAAGGACAAAAACGACAAAAAAGATTAAAAATGACAAAAAAGGATAAAAAAAAAACAAACAAACAAAAATGATCCAAAACGATAAAAAGGAACAGAAATGATAAAAAACGAAAAAAACAAAAAAAGACAAAAAAAAAAAAAAGAGGGAATTAAAACGAACAAAAAATGACAAAAAAGATTAAAAAATTTGCAAAAAAGACCAAAAGCGACAAAAAAGGAACAAAAACGACAAAAACAACAAACAAAAAGAAAAAATAAGCATAAACGACAAAAAAGTGGAAAAAGACAAAAAAAAAAAACAACAAAGAAAGGTACAAAATTGACCAAAAACGTGCAAAATCGACCAAAAACGATAAAATCGTGCAAAAACAGCAAAAATCAACAAAAAACGAGAAAAATGTGAAAGTGGTAAAAAAAAACGTACAAAATCGACAAAAATCTATAAATAACGTGCAGAAACGGCAAAAAAATGTGTAAAATCGACCAAAAACGATAAAAAAAGTGCAAAAGTGACAAAAACAAAAAATGCGCAAAAACGGTCAAAAACGTACAAAATCGACAAAAACGAACAAAATATGCAAAAAACCGACCAAAAATGATTAAAACATGCAAAAACGACCAAAAAACGATAAAAAAATGTGCAAACATGTGAAAAAATCGACCAAAAAGGATTTAAAAAACGTGCGAAACGGCCAAAAAAGGGCAAAAAATGATAAAAATGTGAAAAATGGTCAAAAACGTACAAAATCGACTAAAAACGATAAAAAAATGACAAAATTGACAAAAATTGATAAAAAAAAAGCGTGCAAAAACGGCAAAAGACGTGCAAATAAAGCAAAAATAATAAAAAACGTACAAAACCGACAAAAAATGTACAAAATCGACAAAAGCGATTAAAAAACGTGCAAAAACGACCAAAAGCGGCCAAAAACGGCCAAGAATGTTCAAAAAACGACCAAAAATCGAAAAAAAAACCCGGCCCAAAACGATCAAAAACGACAAAAAACGAACAAAAATGACAAAAAACAAACCAAAACATACAAAAACGGCAAAAAAACGAACAAAATGATAAAAAAAAAAGGCCAAAAACGAAAGAAAGGCATAAAACGAACAAAAAGGGACAAAAACGACAAAAAACGAACAAAAATGGCAAAAAAAACAAAAAAAAGGGCAAAAAAAATCGACCAAAAACGAACAAAAAGAAAAAAAAGGACAAAAAATAAACAAAAACGACCAAAAATAACCAAAAACGAACAAAACGACCAAATTATGGCATACCAATCTTCTGCTTAAGTTGTAATGTAACTGCGACTACATAGGTTTTATGATGTAATTTTTAGAAGAAACTAATGTAAAGTAATCAAGCTTGTAATCGCGATTACATTACATCTATTTTTTTTTGTCCAACCAAACACTCGAGTTAGATTGACAACGTAATGCCAATTATATTACGTTGTCCAATCCTGCAAACCAAACGGACCCTAAATCCTCTTCCAAGCTCAGTCGAAGCAGGATGTATTTGTAGTCAATATGACCTATCAAAACTACTCCGCGGAATACGAGAGCGGTAAACGCCAATCGGAGGGATGCTAGAGGAGATTTGGCATGAGAGAATTTTCCTACGAGAGCAAGCTTGAACGGTACAGACAGAACGGCTTCGTCCTCTGTGCTGAAGGCGATGGCCGGCTGACCTTGAAAAAAATGGAGCTTCCTATGGAGAATGATCAGGCTCGCATCGCGCCAAGTCCCCACAACAGCCTCTGCGAAAGAGGACACTCACGATGGGGCTGGGCCAGAGCTGTGGGCCGCAACAAGGAAGGAAAATGATGGTCAGAAGAAGGAGGAAGTAACAGAGAAGACGAGAAAACAGGAAGGGAGCATCCGCCAATAATTTGGACCGGCCAGCCCAATTACCATTTTCTGGATCCCAAGCCCAAGTTCTTCCTCTTTGCATATGTAAAGGACACCCTAGGGGTGCAACTCGAGCGGGTTGGGTCGGGTTTGAGGTCAACCCAAGCCCAATCCAATGAATCATAAGCCTAGTCCGAGCCCGACCCAACCTCGGGTTCAATATATGAAGCCCAAGACCAAGCCCGGAGGAGCGGGTTGGGCTCGGGTTGGGTCGGGTCCATCAGGTTAATTGGACTCTAATATAAAATTTAAAAAAAATCAACAAAAGTAATATTAAACACATAATCAAATAACAATCAAGCCTTGATCGTTACAAAGTATAAATTGAAATGAGAATTCTTTATACGGAGTTAAAGAGTTTGGGTGGAGAAATTTAGGATTTAAACTTTTTATTTAAGAAGCATGAAAAAAATATATAAATTATATGTATTTCGGGTTTCGGGTTCTTTGGGTAACCCGACGCATGAACCCAAGTACAACCCAAATATTGATCGGGTTCAAATATTTTAACCCGAGCCCGAACCCGAACCCAAGTATCTTCGACCCTAACTCAACCCATTAGCGGGTTTACTCGATCGGGCTCGGGTTTAGCCCGCCCGAGTTGCACCCCTAGGACACCCTAGGCTGCTAATACCTGCACACCGCACGTGAGTGTATATAAGCAATCAACATGAGGAACCAAAACCTAAATGCACAGCCGTTTCTTTTTCTCACCTCATTCTCCTCCTTCTTTGTTGCCAATTAATAAGAAAACATTCCCTGTAGCAACACTGACATCATCACCCACATAACCTAAACTCCTTCCCTCCTCCTTCTCGATCGTGTCAGGCTCGCCATCGCAGCCTACTCTCCACCGCACGTTGCAGCCGTACGCCGCGTCGTGCGCCACCTAGCTCCATGCACGCATGCGCACGAGTGGTAGAAGCGGCATGGTCGTATGGCTGCAGCACACATACCTCACCACCGGGCTACCATTGCCTACCGATGATGCGACCTACCAGTACGGCCCGGTGCGGCGCAGTAGCAGCACCGCTGCCACGCACGTACGAGGCAACGACAGAACATCAGTAGCTGCAGCGCAGCAACACGGCGGCGGCCGTACTCTGTCGTCATGACCACCCCCACACGACCGGCGACCCCCACATGCAACCCCTTGATGGCCATCATCGTCCCCGACACGATACAACAGGCGATTCGTGTGTTTCGTACGGGTTTCCGTCGTGATGCGCGCGAAATAGAATCCAGAATCGCATTTCGAGACAGCAACTTTGGACGTATTTTTTGGACAATCCGACCATTGGATCGTCGATCCGATTCTTCTATCTCCATCTCGGTATATACCCCTTCACTCCTCTAAAGTTCAACCGTTAATTCGATCATTTGATAGATCAAAACCGGCTACCAAGTTGACCATTTAAATTGTGTTATTTTTGGACAGTTTTGTGGAGCCAATTTCGCAAATTTATTTCTCTCGTCGAATCTCTGGTTGATGAACCACCAACTTGGTACGCAGCAGGTATAACCACCTTCGTGCCATAAAAATTTTAGCTTCATAGGATGTTGTTCAGTTGGTTGAAATCGACGCAAAAGTTGGCCTCCCGAAACCTTAAATTCCAACTTGTAAAATTCCAATTTCGAAACCGGGACTTCGAATGCTAGTTTTCACATCACCAATGGACTCGTGGCATCATTCTGGTAAAAATTCATATATAATTTGCTATGTTTGGAGGACATGGGCCCCGACACGCATTTTCATACAAACTAGGTTCCAATGTCCGGGTCAACGGATCATTTTGAGATCGGCTCATCGAAAACCAATTTCGGATGTACTGTTGGGTTCGTATCATCATTCTGGACTCATTAATATATATTTTGCTAGATTTAGAGGACTTTGGCTCTGGCATACATTTTCGTGTAAACTGGATCCTAATATCCAATCAACGGGCCATTTTGAGGTTGGCTCATCGGAATCCAATTCCGGATATACCGTTGGGTTCATATTGTCATTCTGGACTCGTGGTCATAAAATTTACTAAATTTAGTGGACTATTGTCCTGGCATGTTTTGGGTACAAAGTGGGTCCAAATTGGACTTATGGGTAGGCTATCCTAGCTAATTTGACCATTCTAGACACGTTGGTGATGTTTGTTTCATCATCCGACGACGTCTGTAGATTTTCCTTTATGTATCACCAATAATTATAATTAATCTTTATTATGTTCGTATTTCAGAATCCGTGCATCAAAATTGAGATCAGTCGATTCCAGTAATCTCACATCGCTGAAATTGACAAGATGACCATGTGGATCGCTAAGATAAGATTGTTAACCTTACGATTGATTGTTTTGTCTCGGTTTGTGTGTCGTAGATTTTGATGTACAAACAACGAGGTACAAACTTGATATTTTGATAACCTACAACTTGTAATTCATATTAGTAGGAATAATGATTATAGAGACTAGTATGACCTAGTTTGTCTAGCTTGGACCTACTTTGTCTTCCATGACCTAAGAAAGGCCCAAAAGCATATAATTAATGTATTTAAATATATTGTTTACTCTAGAACACCAAGTAACTCTCTAAATTCATATTAGGTCTTTGTGACGTCGGTTCGGACATCGATTCTCGATCATTGCTCAGGATATCAGGCGAGTACATTCTTTGATAGTTTTTATTTTTTTGATGATCATATGATTCAGCTTCTATTATAATATTATTTGATTCTCTGACACAACACGGATTTGTATTTTTGGATCCTTTGCATGCGACACACATATTTTACTTGTCTGGCCTCTATTTCTAGAATCACTCACTAAAACCACCTACTGGAATCACCTACATGCATCATTTACTTTCTGTCTAGACTTGTACTCGATTTATGTATCGGGATATGGATTCATTTGTACTCATCGGAACGGGGAAACACTCAATAGACATGTAAACATTCTCAATCATACTGGAACTACCCTACTAGAAAGATAGCCATCGCCGCTAAGCTAAGCGTGCGACGTACCGTATTCACTACTGGTCTAATCTGGAAAGATAACCATCACCGCTAGGCCAAGCGTGCGACGTGTCGTATTCACTACTGGTCTAATATGGAAAGATAGCCGTCGTACGCTTGTCAAGCGAACGATGTGCCATATTTACCCCCTAGCCGTTTACTTGTCGAAAGAAGTATTTCAAAACACACTGGTTTAGTGTCATGTACTGGATTCATACTGGACTCACATTATACTGTCTGGACTCACATCATATTTGTTCTAGTTCAGATATCTCTATTTAAAGTCTTCATTGCCATGCTCTTCTGATTCACCGTATTTACTTTCCTTGTACTTTAGTTAACTGCTATTCTATTTCATTTCCTGTCTCTCTTTCCATGTTCTTCAAGTATTACTTGTTATAACTGTTTTTATAGTCTTTGTCATTTATTTGGAACTGCTACAGGAGATGTGCTCATTCCAATCCTGACTGGATATATTTTTTTCAGTTGATGAGCTCGCGGATACATGTCCTTGTTTGCCATTAAATTCTTTTGATGTAATTTCAATACAAACAGAACAGTGTTACAATATAGGACTTAGACGTAGTCCTAGGAGTACACTTTTGTTTATCTGGGTCCCTTGTGCCGATGGAGCGAGTGGTAATGCGTTGACTCCGTTGACGAGCTGACGACGGTTATCGGTTCTCTGAAGGTTTGGATTGCTCTGGGTGCTGGAGCTTGCTGAGAGGAGGAAGATGTTGAGTGTCTGTATCTGCCTCTCTGGTGAGATGTTCCTTCGTTGGATCTTCTCTGTGTTGTCCGTGTGTAGGTCGGTGTGGAAGAAGGAAATGATCCCTCTATTTATAGCTGGGCAGGTTGGCTGCTCATGCGCGCATATGTAGGATGCACTGGTGCGTGGGAACGCCACGTGGAGATTGCTGATGGAGGCGCATGGATGATGCGCCCTGATCAAGGGGTTGACTTCTTCATACTGCTGTTATGAGCCGGCACGTAGCATAGGAGAAGATCTTTCTGTTGCTGAGATCTTGGATGAGTTGAGTCAAAGGACATGTGTCATCGACCCATGGCTCGGAGATCTCGGATTTGGTGGGAAATGATCTGGTAGGATGCGTCTAGGATTGGGCGCATGAGGAGACTTTGGTTCGTGACCTTTAGGAGTCACGAACCATTCTGGACGCATGGCTTTTGAGGCGCATGCAGAGCTTCAGTAGTGACTTTACTCCTATCTTTTGGAGTCAGGGAGAAGTCTGGGGCGCATGGCTTTTGAGGCGCATACAGAGTTGTAACAGTAACTTTCCTTCTGTCTTTAGGGATCAGTGAAGAGTCTGAGGGGCATGGCTTTTGAGGCGCATGCAGATTTGGACGCATGGCTGCATAGGCGCATGCAGGTGGTTGAGTGGCCACGTGGCAGTAGCCGTCGGAGTAAAGTCATGATGATGCTGACGTTGTCGACGCTTCGTCTTCTGAAAAAGCTGCCGACTGTTCAGACTTTGGGAGGCGTGCTGCCAACTCTGTCAGTTCAGCATTTAATATTTGTGACATTCGATGGACAGCTGAGGGGGCTCGTCGATTGGCGTTCCACTGGATATGGGGACGCATGCGGGCGCATCCTCTGTGATGTGCTCGATTCTGAAGGGTGCATCTGTGTGATGCGCCTGAAGTCGAAGGGCGCGTGCGGCTGTTTCGTTACTCGAGTGCTTTAAATAGCCGTTTGGCTAAATTTGCGGCGTCCGGTTCATCCATTAAATGCAAGTTCATTGCTCAGAATTCGGAGAGCCATCCACTTGGCGCGTGGGTTTGATCTGCCCGGCCTATAAATAGTGGCATGGAGAGAAGGTTTGCTTCTCATTCTCTCACGTACTTCTAACATGAACTTGTGTGCTCGGATGCATTCTATTGACGAAGTGCTCCCGAGGGTGAAGATGAGACGCCATGTCGTCGTTGATGCACTTGAAGGTGACTGTTACATCCAAAAGACGGAGTCGAGGGCTTCCGAGGCAGGCGGAAGGTGCCTGTTGCATCCAAAGATAGGGATGCTCGGGCCTCATCTCCGTTGTTCCGGAAGAGCCGTAGATCGGAATGGCGGTGCTAGGCTCTTTCTTCCTTCAAAGTGGGTGTTGCCCACTCTGGTTGTGTTGAAAGATGCTCCTTTAGCCGTATTTCGATTACGGTCTTCCTTGGTCTTTGGAGGCTCTTTCGAAGCCTCTCCTGGCCACAGATTTGTGGTGCTCTTCTCTTACTCGGTTCCAGCCAGAGGGTTAAATGCTTTATTAGTCGAAGCATTTATCAGGTGAGCTTGGCTGGAAGAGCGACACATAACTGGACTGCTGAAGGGATGCACATAACTGGGGATGCACATAACCGAGCTGCTGAAGGGATGCACCTTGCTGAGGGCGCATGGTGGGATGCGCCTGGTTGAAGGCGCATGGTGACTGCTGCGCCTGACTGGAGGTGCATGATGGCTGTTGGCCGTAGACTTAGGATCTTTCCTTTGTAGAAGTTTTTCCTTTGTACAGCCTTCTCTAGACATGTAATAGACTTTTATATGTGAAATAAAAAGTCCTCTTTCCATGTCTATATTTGTTGCTTTTGCTGTGAAGCATTTTGTCCGAGCTCTAGCGTATGTAGTGTCTGGCGCATGGGCCTTCTGGCTGTGAAATTCCATGCTTCTACAGTCCTACTTATTATTGTGCTCCGGAGACCCAAGGAGTTGATCCCCGGCAGAGTAGCATAACCTTCCTAGATGAGTGTTAGTTAGATAGTATCACTATTGTTGGATCTGCCTACAGTCTTGATATTTTTGAGACTTGTTATATTATCGGTTATGTACTTATTTATAGACTTTTAGACTTTATTGTGTTTCTTATGACATTAAACTCTATTTCATCATTTCATCTTCTTTTTATTCGAGTTATCATCTTCCTTAGATATCTATAGTTAAGTATATGTTCTAGATGATATATTATTCCTCTGTGCGGAGATGACAGGTTATTTCATATCTGTTAAATGTTAGATATTACAGACGACCTATACAGCGTTATCTACCGTCGATACTGCAGCGTAGGGTGGACATACCCACGTACTTGTGCCCCTAAACTGGGTGCAGGTCATGACAACATGCTACAATTAGGTCTCCTAAGGTCACATAGAACATCTATATCTCAATTAATCAAAACAGAATCAGCAATTAATGAGCAATAAGATAAAGCAGTAAGGCATCCCCGATGCTTCATCAAAATGATCATAAGACTAGCCTTACAAAATACGAGCTAGCACAGAGAGTCAATAATACATAACTATAGTCAGCTATAGTATGATTAATTACAATTATATAAAGAAAACTAAATGTCTAGAACAGTCGGCTAAACAGGTGCCGGTGGATAAATGTCAAGTACAAAATTAAAGATCGGAGTGGAGAAGAAAAAACCCACTCGAGTAGGGGTGAGCATTATTCGGTTTTGGACCGAAAATCGAACCGAACCGAACCGAATAAGAGATTTGATTCGGTTTTAAAAAAATTCGGTTCGGTTTCGGTTTTGAAAATACTAATTTTTCTTATTCGGTTTCGGTTTCGGTTTTGGGTTTCGGTTTCGGTTTCGGTTTTGGGTTTCGGTTTCGGTCCAAAACCGAAAACCGAATAAGAAAAATTTAGTTTATATGTGTGTGTGTGTGTGTGTGTGTGTGTGTGTGTGTGTGTGTATATATATATATATATATATATATATATATATATAAAATATATATATATAGATATTAATATATATTGGTATACTATATATATATATATATATATATATATATATATATATATATATATATATATATATATATATATAGTATATATATATATATATATATATATATATATATATATATATATATATATAGGTATTAATATATATTGGTATTAATATATATTGGTATATACTATATATATACGATAGATATATACTAAATATATATGTGTATATAGTATAGGTTTACACTAATAAATTTAGATATATTTAGTTACTATACATATTAACAAAAAAAGTGCAAACAAACCGAATAAACCGAAAATCGAACCGATTTAATTCGGTTCGGTTTGGTTCGATTATGGGCCAATTCAGTTCGGTTTCGGTTTTGCTTATTCGGTTTTGGTCCAATTCGGTTTTTAGTTATTCGGTTCGATTTGAACCGAATAAACCGAATGCTCACCCCTACACTTGAGTCCTCCAAGCCATACTCATAGTATGCACCATCGTCAAAAAAGAAAGCTGAATCCTCAGGCTCTGCTACAAGATCTAGCCAAACAATACCAGCGGGGTCAGTCCCGAATAGCAAGTACCGCAAGAGAGCACATCTGAATGAGACAAAACTCAAGAAATAAATAAGTCCTAGCCGAGGATTGTGGGCTACCATACCAACGAGGCAATCTGACACCCTTACAACCAAACAAGGACAAAGGGTACCGAACCGCGATAAGATATGATACATACTTTAACCATAGTCAGGATGATGGCTTCCGCATTGCAACTTCGGTCCATAGCATATCGTAGCACAATAGTCCAACCCAACAACCACAAGGACATGGGTTGGACCACACACCACGACAGTCCATGTTCCTAAACTACTAACATAAGAAATATATCACAAGCAAGTCAGTTTACAAGCAGCCAATCATCCCTACGACTTTTTTTGATTTGCTTGGGTTATCCCAGTAATACATATATATAGGAATCCTCATATTGTGTTGTATCGGAGCTGGGCTAGCGGAACCAATAATAACGCATAGCACATAGCTCGTAGAGTGCACCGGTCCCTTATAAGGTCATCGCGCTTAAACAGATTAATAGCAGTTCCAACTCTCCTACAGGAAGATTTTGGCTCGACATTTAACATGTCAGATACTGCACTCCACTAGTGCGGATGAATAAATAATATCCGTTGTGGCTAGCCTTGCACTCCCGAACGTTTGAATGATAGGACCGGTAACATAAGACCTCAAGATTTCGTTCCCTCCCAATGCTTCTATCCACTTGAGTTGCCTAGGTTAACCCTTTTGTCTGGAATCAGAGACAGTGGTCACATGATCATCCTCCTAAATGTCATACCTTAATACGGTTATCCAACGCATGAATCCATATCGACTCATAGAGTCCCAAATCAAGATTCATCCTTGTAATGCGTCAAACAAGCAATCATCGTACCATGCCAATATTACTGACTAATTACCAAGACTGTGCTGAAAACGATGAACGTACTAACATGTAGCTCCCCAGTCACTACCAAAATAATTCAATTTAGCAACGTATTTAGCGACGTAAGAAGACAATGTCGCTACTACAAACAAATTTAGCGACATACAAAAACTACGTCGTTATTGGCGACGTTCTGCGACGATCAGCAACTATAGTTGATGTTATGAAAATTGACGTCGCTAACTTTTTAACATCAGCGAAGTTGAGCGACGTAATATACATTTACGTCATAGTATATTCAATATCAGCAACTATTAGTGACGTCTGTTGTAGACGTCACTAATATTTTTAATATAGGGTTCCGGCTTTTCTTTTCCTCCACTCGTTCCCCAAAATTTTTGAAAGCACCGACCCCCCTACCCCGGCATCCGTTGTTGGCCCCCCTCCGCCTCCAGCTCCTCTGTGCGCCACCATCGCCTCCGGCCCCTCCTCCGCCTCCAGCCCCCCGTTCGCCTACGTCGCTCGAACCCCCCCTCCCGCCTCCTCCGCCTCCATCCCCCTGTTCGCCTATGCCGCCTACAGCCCCCCGTCTCTCTCTATTTCTATCGTAGAATAGATACGGGACATAGGGACGTACCTGAGCATGGAGACTTGGACACACACGCTGATACGGGACACAGGGACACACCCGAGCATAGAGACTTGGACACGCTGACCAGGACACGCATAATTAAACTTAGACACGCTGACACGGGACACACACACAATGACACACTAACACAGGACAATTTCAGTTAAGTTTTTTACATTTAGTTAATTTGTAAAATATGTTTACGAAATATATTCCGTTTTGATATCTAAAGAGGATTTTTTTACATTTAGTTAAATTTTTATATTAGTTAATTTGCTAATTTGTAGAATATATTTAGGGAATATATTCCCCTTAATATATTTGTAACAATACCCAAGTATCACATATGGATATGTCATAATTGTCTTAGTCTACATCGACAAAAATACTAAGAAACTAGTCTTCTGATTTAGTTTAAAGTCCATAGTGAATAATAGTTGTGATTGCCTATGTTGGACATTCCAACGTCACGTGTCCATGTGAGTCATTATCTAAAATTCAAACTATCCAAATTTATTTTTTAGATGTTAGCCCGGCCCGATCCTACTTGGTCGTATCAAGAATGAGTGGCCTAGAGTGTATATTGGTACCAAGATACCAAGTGCCAAGTATAACTAGTATCATGGGTATTTGAAACTGTATCCTAGTGTCAAGGTACAAGAGAGTATCAACGTGATATTGTGTACCATGGTATGTGTGTAAATCCCCTAAAAAAATTCACTATAATTTTTTATTTTTGTAATTTATTTTGTTAATTATTTTATTTTTGGTATTTGTACATCGAGAGCCAATACGTATATGTGAAGTATTTAAATTTTTACAAACGTTTTTATTATCAAATTTATTTTTATAGGAAATAAATATTTTGGTTCAATATCATAGAAGGTAAATATTTTTTTACTTATTTATAAAATATGTCATAGATTTGTCAAACTTGATGTTTATTTTATTTATTATAAAAAGGCTATTTAATTGTACAAGTATACATAGTAATTTAGAAAATAAATGTTTTTCTTTTTTAAAATAATATTTACTATTTGCATGCTATGTACATGAAAAAAATTCATGTATATTTTGATTTTCAAATTTATTTATTATTTTAATTTATGAACATACATTTTAATTTAAATTGGAATTAGATTCTATTGGTTTTAGTTTCAAATTAGTTTAAATTAAAGATAGAATTTATCTAGTTTTTCAATTGGATTGGATTTATCGAATTGGTTTTAAATTAATTTAAATTAAATGTGATATTTATCTAGTGGAGATTTAAATGAATCCAAATCCTTATCTAACTAGGAGCCCACCTCCTATATAAGGAGAGCCCCTTTGCTCCTTTCTTGAAAATTTCATAAACCAAATTTCTCTCCACCAAATTGTCCGTAGATCGTGTCTGTGTGCACCTTCCTCGTGTCAGCCTGTGTTGGCCTTGGGTCCGACCCCGGGTGTCTTTCTATTATATTATATAGATTACATGTACAAGTTTTCTTTTCCATCTTTGTGTCTGACAATCCCGGATCTCGACCCCAACGTGTGTCACACAGGACACAATTTCAACTGCTCATGTATCCGAGACATGGACACATGGACGTGATAAAACCCTAGCCCTAAAAACTAACCCTAGATGACTACCACACCGTAGTCGTCGTTCCTCTGCCACCCACCACCGTAACAGCACCATGACCACACCTTCGCCTCCTCCTACCAGTACCACCTCCGCTGCTGCCCGTGCCCGATCGACCCAATTCCCGGAGCTTCCTAAAACACCACAACTGGAAGCAGCCACCATGTCGTCGTCATCATCCCCACCATCACCTACGCCACCAACAGAACCACGCAGCCCCGGCACTCCCTACTTCCTCACTGACACCACCGGCCCACCGCCTACATCCAAATCCCAGCATAACCGCAACGAACCACCCCACCATCACTGGAACCTCTCCACCACCGACCGCTATGGCCGACCACACTATTAGCCCCACACCAGCATCCCAGAGAGAAAAAAAGAAGAAAAAAACCCTCACCTGGACCCTTTCATCGTGCCCGGCGAAGCAACGCCACCGCGGGCTCCTCTCCTCTGCAGTCCATCAGAGTACCCCTTGTGCAGATCCACCGCACAGCGTCTCCGGCTTGCCCCGGCACCCACCGCCACCATGCTGCGTACCTCTGCGCTTGGCCTTGCCTACGTCGGACTCTTCCATCCGTCCTCCAAGTCGATGAGCTCCCCATCCCCGATCCTTCGTCGAATACTGGTAAGTCTCTCCCCTCTCCCACCATCACACCTCTCTCTGACTGTTGCTCTCAAACCCTTCCTTTTCCTTTCCCATTCATCTCCTCCTATTTCTCCTTACTCTTGATTCTTTCCTTCTTTTTATTTGTAATCTCTCTCTCTCGAGAGAGAGAGAGAGAAGAAAATACCCTGTGATAATTAATTTATTTATTTATTTATTATTATCATTATTAATATTATTATTAAGGTTATATTGTTATTATTATCATTAATACCATTATTATTAATATTATTACTAATAATCATATTATTATTATTGTAATTATTATCATTAGAATTAATTAGATTGTATTTTTTTTCAATAAAATATATACATGTATTTTCTAAAAAACTATAATTGTGACAAAATTATAAGACTAGGACTGGGGCCTAGTCTTGGGAGTAAAGGGAATTGTATATTAAACATTTCATGCAGTATAGTAGTATTCAAATACAGTCTTTTATAAATATATTTTTAGTATAACACTATTATGTTTATATTATACTCACTGGTTTTACTAATATAATTTTACACTAATATTAAGTATTGTTATATCTAAATTTTATTATTTTATTATTTTAAGATAAGATCTTTGGCTTAAAAATAATATTTTACTATAGTATTCTAGCTATTTCCTTTCAAGCATTGTTTGACCTTAAATATGTATATATTTATTTATAATATATTTATTTAAAATATAGTTCTTGATTAAAATTAGTTTTTGCCTAAAAATATTTTGGACTAATAAATGTAGTTTCCAAATTGTTTCATATAAATTATTTTCAAGTATTTACGTAAAACTATTTTAACTAATAAAATATAGTTTTAAGTAGTATAAATATATTTTTCTAAAATAGTATATGTGTTATTTACACCACTCCCATCGATTACCAATCCTTGACCAAGGCTAATCGTATCTCCAATTCTCTTACGATTCTGGACTTTCTTATGTCGGCTCTAGCTAATTGGACTGTTATGGACTTGAAGGAACAGTCTGTGCCATTATCAGAAGCCATCTTGTATAATTGTAACAATGAAGTTAACTTTTGCCATCATGATCATCACACCATACCAGGCTCCATACAAGGCAAGATACCTTGCCATATTTACTTCTTATATATAGTTTGCATCTTTATTGTTTAGTTATTGCACATTTACTGCATATTTATTTCCATTTGCATCCATGACTTGCTGTTTATAGTTATTTTACTGTGCTTCCAGATATACATGATGTCTGTGCTAGTCATATTTTCTATTTATGTCTTAATATTTGCATATGAACCTAGAGACATGGGACTACCATTTATTAGTACATTTTCATAAACTTTTGTCACGGCTGTGCCACGAGATATGTGTGAGTATCATATAGAGGTTCTTGCAAGTTGGTTGATGACCCGTGCGCATGCATTAGTACTAACTGCTAATAGATGTATGTTCAGAGATTTAGCAGTTAGTAGAGATACATGGTCGTGGATATGACTTAAATAGGTGCATAGGGTGGGGAGAACAGTTCCTTAATGTATGGGACACTAGTGCACTTTTCTTTTATAAACCGGAAGCTCCGCTGGAGATACGGTGTGAGATTACCCTCTCAGGTTGGCTACTGACGTTTATAGAACATTATGCGCTTGGCCCCTTGTCACTTCCCGTTTCCGGAATACGTATTCTAAATACATGTACTGTTGGAATGTATTTATTTAATATTTATCATGTATTATTCTGTATTTAAATTCCTCTAATTTTCTGCTAATTATTTTTCTGTATTTTACTTCAGCATTTTACTTTCTGCTTTGCTTTTGGGTTCGGCCTAGATTGGTTTGTTTTCGGTTTTTATTGGTTCATCATGAATCGAACCCACCTACCACCACTCCTTTATTTAAAACCCTAAAACCCTTTCTCTCTCTTCATTACTTCTTCTTATTACTCTTCTTCTTCCTCATAACTCCCCTACCAACCTAGGAGGGCTAGGCAAGTGCCAACTTGCTTCTTGCTGGATTTTCATTTTTGTTGTTCCATTGTCTTCCTCTTAAGATTCTTAGATACTTTAGTACTTAGCATTTTCAATTCCCAGGGCTCTTTTCATGTAGATCTAAGTTTAATACATTTTCGGAATTTTTAGGTTTTGATCTAGTAACTTTGTTATTTTTCGAGTTTTGATGGTTCCATGTTGTAGAAAATTTGATTCTCCCCAATTTTGACTATTGGAAGTCATAATTTTGACTTATTTTGAGTGATTTATGGTCTTTTTGGTTCATGGGTTTTCATGGCCATTAGAGGCTGATTGGAGAAGTTGAGCAGTACATGCTATCCTGGGGCATGCTGTTTGCTGGCAAAAAGCTGTTGCCATGCTGTTTGCTGGCGCATGCTGTTTTCCATGGTGCATGCTGTTTGCTGGCAAAACACTATTGCCATGTTGTTTGCTGGCGCATGCTGTTTTCTGGCGCATGCTGTCATGGTGCATGCTGTTTCCTGGCGCATGCGGTTTCCGGCGCATGCTGTTTCTGGCGCATGATCTTTCCTGGCGCATGCTGGTTCCTAGCGCATGCTGTTTTCTGGCGTATGCTGTTTCTGGCGCATACTATTTTCTGGCGCATGCTGTTTTTGGCGCATGCTGTTTCTGGCGCATGCTGTTTTCTGGCGCATGCTGTTTTCTGGCGCATGCTGTTTCTGGCGCATGCTATTTCCTAGCGTAAGCTGTTTCCTGGCGCATGCTATTTTCTGGCGCATGTTGTTTCTGGCGCATGCTGTTTCCTGGCGTATGCCGTTTCCTGGCGTATGTTGTTTTCTGGCACGTACTGTTTTCTGGCGTATGTTGTTTCTGGCGCATGTTGTTTCTTTGCACATGCTGTTTTCTGGCACATGCTGTTTTCTGGCGCATGCTGTTTCCTGGCACATGCTGTTTTTCGTGGCCGTACGGTACTTCCTGGACGCATGAGATCCTGACAACATATGTATTTTCAGCCGTATGAACTCTAGCCCATGATGTCTTTTGACTGATCCTTGTCCCAAATTAACATTGATTGATATTGATTATGACCTTGACTAATAATTGATCATGCGTTCCTAGTTGGAACTAAGAGACTGGCTAGTCGTCTTATTGAAATGAATGAATGAATGAGACACGTTCATATTATGAACTATTGTAATCGACTGGCTGATCCCGAATATTGGCATACAGACACATGCAGGTTTTAATTTATTTATTTTTCTACAAAGCAGCATGTGTACTTTATGGTCAAGGCATGATTATTTTGTGGCTAGTTTTGATTGTTGTATTACGCTATGTAAGACCTACAACCTAACCGCACGGATATCGTTGTAGAGATGTGTATATCGTACCCCGTACGAAAGTACTCATTCTGAATGACCATGATCCACGGCATGAGATTTCACTCAACATAGAGACTATTAAGTTAAATAAAATAATGATTGCATGGAGAGAACTGATTCCCGAGTTCTTAAATGGCAGCCCTCTTTGGGACTATTAAGTGCCCGACAGGCCGGCTGGTTCCCACAGATACTGCAATCTGCCACACGGGCAGGGAGCGGTATCTGCTTATATTATTTATTGTATATGGTATATTAATGACGGACGTCCCGCTGGGATTCGTCTAAATACATGATTGACGCAATTGATTGATTGGATAGACTAGCCTTGCTTGCACATAGTAAAAACTGAGGAATCCTTTATCGTATAATTCCAAGATAACTTGGAACCCACAATAGCAAGCCGTAGTAATTGTATGGCCGTTTAAATTGATTTGGTTGTGTACTGTATCTACTCCGTTGACTAACTGAGATGATCAGAATGTCAGGACATGACGGGCCAACTTCTGTCCTTGTTTGGTTGGGAGGTTGGTTCGAAGTGTCGTGATACTATGTGAATCCTAGTAGCAAGCAGAGATCTATTTATCACATTTTCTCATTACTGGTTTTAATTCCTCATATCGTGCTTCCTTACGGTACTTGCTATTAGAGGTCTAACCTCTCTGGTTTTGTATGGCCAGATTTAGAGCCGGTTCCCGAGGACTCAGCTTACTTCCACCTCCAAGATGGTCAATACTAGAGGGATGATCGTAGGAGGACTCGAGTGGGTTCCTTACTTCCCTGTTCATTTTGTTACTTACTTTATATTTTGTCGTTTGGCACCGACATGTTAGTCGGATCGTCTTGTACTTACTTTTACATAATTGTAACTAAGTCAGGCTGCAGCTGATAACAATTGTGTATATCTTGCTTCGTCATCTGGCTATATTTTGTAAAGCCAGATATCAATAATAGTTTGACTGAGCGTTTGGGATGCCTTACTGCTTTATCTTATATATTCTCTATTTCTGTTTCGTGTTTGAATGATTGAGACAATAGATGTGAAGTGACCATAGTGTGACTTTTATGTAGTATGCACCCCCTCATCTTATTAGACAACATTGATCGTATTATACGGTATTCCTCTACCCGTAATACGTATCTGGCTGAGTCATTTCCCCCGCTCACCAGTATTCTGGTTCTGGGGCGTGACAAGGTTTTAGTGGTGGCCCATGCAGGTCTGATTTTAGACTTGTGGGGTGTTTTAATTTATAGGATGTCTCAATCACACATGTTCCCCCTTGATCTCATGATTCGTTGTTCTCAATCCTAGCTTGACATTCCCGTATCCTTTGGCTTCATTGATCCTTCATGTCCGGTCGTTTGATTGCTCTCTTGTCCCTTTCCTTAGGGGCACTTCGTCTGTATCTGTCAGAACTTGACAGAAACAACAAGGGTAACATGGGCAACCTTACCATGTTGGTCAGCAACACGGACTAGCACTACCTCAAGAGACTATCCAAGAAGAAGTGATAGTGGAACCAGCAGCTGGACCGCAATATCCGGAGGTTCCAACGCCACCAATAGTTCCACCGATCCCTGTGGGAGTGGACACCCCAGCCCTTTTGGAGATCATGAGAGGGATGATGGCTACTCAGCAATACCAGATGTTAGCCCAGCAGCACATGCACACTCAGTTGCAAGAGCAGAACGTACTACTTAACCAAGGGTTGTAGACGGCATTGGAAAAAGGGACAAGGGCAGATTCAGGAGCGTCAACCAGATTTTGCAAGTACAACCCCTGCCGTTTCGAGGGCACGAAAGATGCCATCTCAGCAGATGCATGGCTTAAGGATATTGAGGCTATTTTGACAGCAGCTAAGGTGCCAGCGGAAGAATGTGTGGATCAAGTGAAGTTGTTACTTCAAGATCTCGTACGTGATTGGTGGGAATCAGAAGAAGTGGGCATCAGACGTCCTGTTGCTTCGGACGACTTTACTACAAGATTCAAGATAAAGTACTATAGAGTTGTGGCGCAGTTTGAGCTGCAACAGAAGTTTATCAACCTCAAGTAGGCCGGCAAGACGGTAGATGCTTATGCAGCAGAGTTTCGCAGATTGCGTATGTTCGCCCCAGAGATGGTAGCGACAGAGAGCCAGAGGGCTATGAGATTTTAGCAATGGTTTCATCTTGAGCTCTTGCAATTGATAGAGGGGCACAATTACCAGACTTTCGATGAGGTATTGACGGCAACCCGAAGGCATGAGATCACCATTCAGAGGATCACGGCAAGGACTGGAGGTCAGAAGAGATCCCACAGTCAGATTGAAGGAGGAGGGGGAGTAGCGCCCCGAACAACAGCACCGTCCCTTGGCGTCCGTATTCACGATGTGGCGATGCGAGGGCCAGCACCACCAAGGTAGCAGCAACAGCAACAGAGGAGGAACCAGCAACCCCCAGCGGACTGCACTTATTGTGGGATGGTAGGACACACTAGAAATGTGTGTCGGACATTGAATGGGCAGTGTTTGATATGTGGAAGCCCAGATCATCGGGTTACCACCTGTTCCATGAATTCGAGGTCAGGAGGACCAGTACAATAATTTCCTGCTCTGTCAGCACCAGGGGCAGGACAGTATCGAGGACCAGCTGTAGCAGTGAGACCGTTGGCACAGCGCCTATTCATGACACAGGCTCAGCTGTTTTGGCAGCAGGGACCGCCGATGCAATAGCACCAGCATAGACCACCCTAGCATCATCAAGGAAGGGACCAGCAGCAGCACCAGGCTAGGCCGCATCATGTGAACCAACAAGGAGGTCAAGGGCAGGCTTTCACTCTGTCCTTGGAAGAGGCATTGGCATCAGGAGATGTTGTGGCAGGTAACATTCTCGTCGCCTCATATCCTGCAGTAGCATTGTTTGATTCGGGAGCATCACACTCATTTATATCTGCACAATTTACAACACGGCTAGGAATGGAATTCGAGGAATTGCTAGGGAGGTTAAATATACTCACTGGTAATGGGCTCGTAGGAGTTAGTAGAGTTATTCTAGCATGTAGCGTTGTAGTTTGCGGGCATTCCTTACCCGCCCGGTTGATTGAATTTCCTGTTGGAAATTTTAACGTTATCTTAGGCATGGACTGGCTGAAAGACAGTCATGCAACAATAGATTGTCGTAGAGGGAGTGTATCTTTTGATATTCCAGGCATGAAGAGATTCACCTTAGTCAGATCAGTGGCAACTCAACAAGAGCAGGGAGTAGTGACGACAATGGAAGAAGTTCAAGTTCCGAAGGTAGTTGAAAAGTTTCTTGATGTATTTCCTGAAGAACTTCCAGGTCTACCACCGGTTAGGGAAATTGAGTTCATCATAGAATTGGTACCTGAAACTAAACCGATATCAGATCGAGTTTACATAATGGCGGATTCAGAACAGGCCAAGGTATATCAGCTCATAGAGGAACTGAAGGAGAAGAAGTTCATCCAAGCTAGCATATCACCATGGGCAGCACCTGTGGTACTTGTGGGGAAGAAGGATGGGTCATCCAGATTGTGCATCGATTACAGAAAGCTTAACGCGGCAACAGTAAAGAACAAGTATCCACTACCCAGGATCGACGACTTGTTTGATCAGTTGAGCAGAGCTAGAGTTTTCTCCAAGATAGATCTTCGTTCAGGGTATCATCAAGTGAGAGTTTGGAAGGAAGATATTCCCAAGACAGCATTCAGGTCGAAGTATGGGCATTATGAATTCTTGGTAATGCCGTTTGGTTTGACCAATGCTCCAGCAATATTTATGGATTTGATGAACCGCATCTTTATGCCGTACTTAGATCAGTTTGTCGTTGTGTTTCTTGACGACATTCTCGTATACTCTGCTAGTGAAGAGGAGCATGAAGACCACCTCAGAAAAGTGTTACAGGTTCTGAGAGAGAACCAGTTATATGCCAAGCTCAGCAAATGTGAGTTTTGGTCGGACCATATTTTATTTTTAGGGCACATCGTATCAGGAGCTGGAGTAGCAGTGGATCCTAAGAAGGTAGAAGCAGTAGAGAGTTGGCCAGTACCCAAGACCGTAGCTGATGTGCAGAGTTTCTTGGGATTGGCAGGATATTATAGAAGGTTCGTATCAGATTTTTCAAGACTTTCAGCACCCATAACCCGCTTGACACGAAAGGATGTACCATTCGTCTGGTCGACAGAATATCAGGCATCATTTGAGAACTTGAAGCAGAAGTTGATATCAGCACCTATTCTTATATTGCCAGTTGGGCCCGGAGGTTTCACTGTACATTGTGATGCGTCAGGAAGAGGACTTGGATGTGTCCTTATGCAACATGGGAAGGTGATAGCATATGCATCTAGGCAACTTCGAGACCACGAGAAGAATTACCCAACTCATGACTTGGAGTTGGCAGCAGTAGTATTTGCTTTGAAGCTATGGAGGCATTACTTATATGGTGATCGAGTGGACATGTACACAGACCACCAAAGTCTGAAGTACATCTTTACTCAGAAGGAACTGAATATGAGGCAGAGGAGATGGTTAGAGCTGATCAAGGATTACGACGTAGAGCTTCAGTATCATCCAGGCAAGGCTAATGTGGTTACATACGCTCTCAGCAGGAGAGACGGCACATTTATGTTGAAAACACAGAGGCATATCTTAGAAGACCTTCAGGAGATGGGTATCGAAGTTATACTTCCTAGTAATGTAGGAGTTCTAACAAGTCTACAAGTTCAATCTGACTTGGTAGACAGGATCAAGGCAGCTCAGACACAGGACCCAAGGATTCAGAAGCTTAGAGCAGAATGTGAGTCAGGACTCAGAAAGGAGATGCAAATTCATGAAGATGGTACCCTTATGTTTGGATCGTACCTATGTATACCTAGTAGAGATATCAGACAGGAGGTTATGACAGAAGCTCACAGTTCTCAGTATTCTATACATCCTGGAGGGACCAAGATGTACCAAGATATCAAGCAGCACTTCTGGTGGAACGGGATGAAGAGGGAGATAGCTAGATTCGTTTTCCGTTGCTTGATATGTTAGCAAGTGAAGGCAGAGTAGCAGAGGCCAGCTGGGTTATTGCAACCACTTCCTATTCCAGAATAGAAATGGGAACATATTACAATGGTCTTTGTGACCGGTTTACCGAGATCACCAAGTGGTAAAGATGCTATTTGGGTGATAGTAGATCGGCTTACAAAGGTGGCACACTTTTTTCCTTTCAGAGTAGGGCAATCTACAGAAAAGTTGGCAGAGTTGTATATGCAACAGATAGTCAGGCAGCATGGAGTCCCTGTCAGTATTGTGTCCGATAGAGATACCCGTTTTATATCACATTTTTGGAAGAGCTTACATCATAGTCTGGGTACCAAGTTAAGATTTAGCACGGCTTACTATCCACAAACGGACGGGCAATCAGAAAGAACAATTCAGACTTTGGAAGACATGTTGAGAGCTTGTACTCTGGATTTTGGAGGATCTTGGGAGAGCCACCTGCACTTAGTCGAATTCTCATACAACAACAGTTAACAAGCCAGTATCCAGATGATGCCATTTGAAGCACTATATAGTCAGAAGTGTAGGTCGCCACTGGCATGGGATGATATCGGAGAGAGAAAGATGTTAGGCCCAAAAATGATTGTCCAGACAATTGAAGTGGTCAAGGGAATTAGAGAGCAACTTCGAGTTGCACAGGATCGACATCGTCATTGGGCGGACCAGCATCGTAGGCCACTAGAGTTTTTCGTTGGGGACCACGTGTTCTTACGGATCTCACCTACCCGTGGGGTCATTAGATTTGGCGTTCGCGGGAAGTTGAGTCCGCGCTACGTGGGCCCGTTTGTTATCCTTGATAGGATAGGCGATGTTGCTTATCGTTTATCCCTTCCACCTTCGTTACGAGAAGTGTATGACGTGTTTCATGTATCTCAGTTGCGAAGGTATGTATCGAACCCAAGCCATATCCTTGATCATTCTGAGCTGGTTGTTGGTACCAACCTGTCTTACGAGGGACAGCCTGTGTCCATTTTGGACCGAAGAGAGAAGATACTCAAGAACCGAACAATTAACCTTGTCCGGGTTGCTTGGGGTTATCAATCTTTACGGGAGTCAACGTGGGAACGTGAGGATGACATCCGATCACGGTATCCGCACCTATTTGACTCACAAGGTATATCTCTTTCTGTATACCTTGATTGTCTTAACTCCTCATGCTCGTCACTTTGTGAGTAGAATTACTTGGTGTCGTCGATAGTTAAACATAGATATGTTACTTGCTATTAGCATTGTAGAATGATTGCTTACTCAATTGCTTACACTTAGGTTAGTTTAGTTTCGATGTTTCTATCCTGCTTGGATTTAAAATTCCGAGGACAAAATTTTTATAAGGAGGGTAGAGATGTCACTTCCCGTTCCCGAAATACGTATTCTAAATACATGTACTGCTGGAATGTATTTATTTAATATTTATCATGTATTGTTTTGTATTTAAATTCTTTTAATTTTTTGCTAATTATTTTTCTGCATTTTACTTTCAATATTTTACTTTCTGCTTTACTTTTAGGTTCGGCCTAGATTGGCTTGTTTTCGGTTTTTATTGGTTCATCATGAATCGAACCCACCTACCACCACTCTTTCATTTAAAACCCCAAAACTCTTTCTCTCTCTTCATTACTTCTTCTCATTACTCTTTTTCTTCCTCATAACTCCCCCACTAACCTAGGAGGGCTAGGCAAGTGCCAACTTGCTTCTTAATGGATTTTCATTTTTGTTGTTCCATTGTCTTCCTCTCAAGATTCTTAGATACTTTAGTACTTAGCATTTTTTATTCCCATGGCTCATTTCATGTAGATCTAAGTTTAATACATTTTTGGAATTTTTAGTTTTTGATCTAGTAACTTTGTTATTTTTCGAGTTTTGATGGTTCCATGTTGTAGAAAATTTGATTCTACCCAATTTTGACTATTGGAAGTCCTAATTTTGACTTATTTTGAGTAATTTATGGTCTTTTTGGTTCATGGGTTTCATGGCCATTAGAGGCTGATTGGAGAATATGAGCAGTACATGATGTCCTGACGCATGCTGTCTGCTGACAAAAAGCTGTTGCCATGCTGTTTGCTGGCGCATGCTGTCCTGGCGTATGCTATTTTCCGTGGCGCATGGTGTTTGCTGGCAAAACACTGTTGCCATGCTGTTTGCTGGCGCATGCTGTTTTCTGGCGTATGCTGTCAAGGCGCATACTGTTTCATGGCGTATGCTGTTTCCTGGGGCATGCTGTTTCCGGCGCATACTGTTTCTGGCGCATGCTGTTTTTTGGAGCATGCTGTTTCCTGGTGCATACTGTTTCTGTCGCATACTGTTTCCTGGCGTATGCTATTTTCGACGCATGCTGTTTCCTGGCGCATGCTGTTTTCTGGCGCATGCTGTTTCAAGCGCATGTTGTTTTCTGGCGCATGCTATTTCCGACGCATGCTGTTTCTGGCGCTTGCTGTTTCCTAGCGCATGTTATTTCCTAGCGCATGCTGTTTTCTGGCCCATGCTGTTTCTAGCGCATGCTGTTTCCTAGCGCATGCTGTTTCCTGGCAAATGCTGTTTTCTGGCGCATGTTGTTTCTGGCGCATGCTGTTTCCTGCCACATGCTTTTTCTGGCACATGTTGTTTTCTGGCGCATGCTGTTTCTTGGCACATGCTGTTTTTTGTGGACGCACGGCACTTCCTGGACGCATGAGATCCTGACCACATATGCATTTTCAGCCGCATGAACTCTAGTCCATGATGCCTTTTGACTGATCCTTGTCCCAAATTAACATTGATTGATATTGATTATGACCTTGACTAATAATTGATCATGCGTTCCTAGTTGGAACTAAGAGACTGGCTAGTCGTCTTATTGAAATGAATGAATGAGACACGTTCATATTATGAACTATTGTAATCGACTGGCTGATCCCGAATATTGGCATACAGACACATACATGTTTCAATTTATTTATTTTTCTACAAAGCAGCATGTGTACTTTATGGTCAAGGCATGATTATTATGTGGCTAGTTTTGATTGTTGCGTTACGCTATGTAAGACCTACAACCTAACCGCACGGGTATCATTGTAGAGATATGCATATCGTACTCCGTACGAAAGTACTCATTCTGAATGACCATGATCCACGACATGTGATTTCACTCAACATAGAGACTATTAAGTTAAATAAAATAATGATTGCATGGAGAGAATGGATTCCCGAGTTCTTACATGGCAGCCCTCTTTGGGACTATTAAGTGCCCGACAGGCCGACTGGTTCCCACAGATACTGCAATATGCCACACGGACAGGGAGCGGTATCTGCTTATATTATTTATTGTACATGGTATATTAATGATGGGCGTTCCGCTGGGACTCGTCTAAATACATGATTGGCACAATTAATTGATTGGATAGACTAGCCTTGCTTGCACATAGTAAGAACTGAGGAATCCTTTATCGCATAATTCCAAGATAACTTGGAACCCACAATAGCAAGCCGTATTAATTGCATGGCCGTTTAAATTGATTTGGTTGTGCACTGTATCTACTCTGTTGACTAACTGAGATGATCAGAATGTCAGGACATGACGGGCCAACTTCTGTCCTTGTTGGTTGGGAGGTTGGTTCGAAGTGTCGTGATACTATGTGAATCCCAGTAGCAAGCAGAGATCTATTTATCACATTTTCTCATTACTGGTTTTAATTTCTCATATCGTGCTTCCTTGCGGTACTTGCTATTAGAGGTCTAACCTCTCTGGTTTTGCATGGCCAGATTTAGAGCCGGTTCCCGAGGATTCAGCTTACTTCCACCTCCAAGATGGTCAATACTAGAGGGATGATCGCAGGAGGACTCGAGTGGGTTCCTTACTTCCCCGCTCATTTTGTTACTTACTTTATATTTTGCCATTTGGCACCGACATGTTAGTCGGATCGTCTTGTACTTACTTTTACATAATTGTAACTAAGTCAGGCTGCAGCTGATAACAATTGTGTATACCTTGCTTCGTCATCTGGCTATGTTTTGTAAAGCCAGATATCAAGAACAGTTTGACTAAGCGTTTGGGACGCCTTACTGCTTTATCTTATATGTTCTCTATTTCTGTTTCGTGTTTGAATGATTGAGACAATAGATGTGAAGTGACCATAGTGTGACTTTTATGTAGTATGCACCCCCTCGTCTTATTAGACAACAATGATCGTATTATACGGTATTCCTCTACCCGTAATACGTAGCTGGCTGAGTCATTTCCCCGCTCTCCAGTATCCCCAGAACTAGAATACTGGAGAGCGGGGGAATGACTCAGCCAGCTACGTATTACGGGTAGAAGAATACCGTATAATACGATCAATGCTGTCTAATACGACGAGGGGGTACATACTACATAAAAGTCACACTATGGTCACTTCTCATCTATTGTCTCAATCATTCAAACACGAAACATAAATAGAGAACATATAAGATAAAGCAGTAAGGCGTCCCAAACGCTCAGTCAAACTGTTCTTGATATCTAGCTTTACAAAACATAGCCAGATGACGAAGCAAGGTATACACAATTGTTTATCAGCTGCAGCCTGACTTAGTTACAATTATGTAAAAGTAAGTACAAGATGATCCGACTAACATGTCAGTGCCAAACGACAAAATATAAAGTAAGTAACAAAACGAGCAGGGAAGAAAGAAACCCACTCGAGTCCTCCTGCGATCATTCCTCTAGTATTGATCATCTTGGAGGTAGAAGTAAGCTGAGTCCTCGGGAACCGGCTCTAAATCTGGCCATGCAAAACTAGAGAGGTTAGACCTCTAATAGCAAGTACCGCAAGGAAGCACGATATGAGGAATTTAAACCAGTAAATAAGAGAATATAATAATAGATCTCTGCTTGCCACTGGGATTCACATAACATCATGACACTTCGAACCAACCTCCCAACCAAACAAGGACAGAAGTTGGCCCATCATGTCTCGACACTCTGATCATCTCAGTTAGTCAACAGAGTAGGTACAGTACACAACCAAATCAATTTAAACGGCCATGCAACTACTACGGCTTGCTATTGTGGGTTTCAAGTTATCTTGGAATTATGTGATAAAGGATTCCTCAGTTCTTACTATGTGCAAGCAAGGCTAGTCTACCCAGTCAATCAATTGCGCCAATCATGAATTAGACGAGTCCCAGCAGGAGCCCGTCATCAATATACAATAAATAATATAAGCAGATACCGTTCCCTGCCCGTGTGACAGATTTACAGTATCTGTGGAAACCAGTCGGCGTGTCGGGCACTAATAGTCCCAAAGAGGGCTGCCATGTAAGAACTCGGAAATCCATTCTCTCCATGCAATCATTATTTTATTTAACTTAGTAGCCTCTATGTTAAGTAAAATCCTATGCCGTGGATCATGGTCATTCAGAATGAGTACCTCCGTACAAAGTACGATATGCCCAACTCTACAACGATACCTGTGCGGTTAGGTTGTAGGTCTTATATAGCGTAATACAACAATTAAAACTAACCACGAAATAAATCATGCCTTGACCATAAAGTACACATGCTGATTTGTAGAAAAATAAATAAATTGAAGCCTGCATATGCCTGTATGCCAATATTTGGGATTATTCAATCGATTATAATAGTTCATAATTAATATGAACGTGTCTCATTCATTCAATTCAATAAGACGACTAGCTAGTCTCTTAGTTCCAACTAGGAACGCATGATCAATCATTAGTCAAGGTCATTATCAATATCAATCAATGTTAATTCGGGACAAGAATCAATCAAAAGGTATCATGGGCTAGAGTTCATGCGCCCGAGAAATTATAGAAGTTCATGCGGCTGAGAATGCATATGTGGTCAGGAACTCATGCGGCCAGGAAGTGTCATGCAGCCACGAAAAATAGCATGCGCCAGGAAACAACATGTGCCAGAAAATAACATATGTCAAAAAACAGTATGCACCAGAAAACAGCATGCGCCAGGAAACAGCATGCGCCAAGAAACAGCATGTGCCAGGAAACAGCATACGCCAGATAACAGCATGCGCCAAGAAACAACATATGCCAGGAAACAGCATACGCCAGGAAACAGCATGCGCCAGCAAACAGCATACGCCAGGACAACATGCGTCAGGAAACACCATGTGCTAGAAAATAGCATGCGCCAGAAAATAGCATGCGCCAAGAAACAGCATGTGCCATGACAGCATACGCCTGCAAACAGCATACGCCAGAACAGCATGCGCTAGCAAACAGCATGGCTACAACTTTCTGCCAGCAAACAGCATGTGCCAGAAAACAGCATGCGCCAGAAAACAGCATGCGCCAGCAAACAGCATGGCAACAGTATTTTGCCAGCAAACAGCATGCGCCAGAAAACAGCATCCACCAGGAAACAGCATGGCAACAGGACAGCATACGCCAGAAAACAGCATGTGCCAGAAAACAGCATGCGCTAGAAAATAGCATGCGCCAAAAAATAGCATGCGCTAGGACAGCATGCGCCAGCAAACAGCATGGCAACAGCTTTTTGCCAGCAAATAACATGGGCCAGAAAACAGTATGCGCCAGCAAACAGCATGGCAACAGTATTTTGCCAGCAAACAACATGCGCCAGGAAACAGCATGCACCAGAAAACAGCATGTGCCAGAAAACAGCATGCGCCATGACAGCATGCGCCAGAAAACAGCATGCGCCAGCAGACAACATGGCAACAGTATTTTGCCAGCAAACAGCATGCGCCAGGAAACAGCATGCGACATGACAGCATGCGCCAGAAAACAGCATGCGCCAGCAAACAACATGGCAACAACTTTTTGCCAGCAAACAACATGCGCCAGGACAGCATATACTGCTTATCTTCTCTAACCAGCCTTCAATGGCCATGAAAACCCATGAATCAAAAGACCATAAATCACTCAAAATAAGTCAAAATTAGGACTTCCAATGGTCTAAATTGGGTAGAATCAAATTCTCTACAACATGGAACCATCAAAACTTAAAAAATAACAAAGTTACTAGATCAAAACCTAAAAATTCTAAAAATATATTAAACTTAGATCTACATGAAATGAGCCATGGGAATTAAAAATGCTAAGTACTAAAGTGTCTAAGAATCTTAAGAGGAAGACAATGGAACAACAAAAATGGAAATCCATCAAGAAGCAAGTTGGCACTTGCCTAGCCCTCCTAGGTTGGTGGGGGAGTTATGAGGAAGAAAAAGAGTAATAAGAAGAAGTAATGAAGAGAGAGAGAAAGGGGATGAGGCTTTAAATGAAGGAGTGGTAGTAGGTGGGGAGTTGGGTTCATGTTAAACCATCCAAGGCCGGAAAATAAACCAACTCGGACCGAACCCAAAGCAAAGCAGAAATAAAATGCTGAAAGTAATATGCAGAAAAATAATTAACAGAAAATTAAAGAAATTTAAATGCAGAACAATACATGATAAATATTAAATAAATATATTCCAGCAGTACATGTATTAGAATACGTATTCCGGGAACGGGAAGTGATATGCCCTAAGTATGGACTATGCCGATCCCATTTATAGCCAGAAGGTCCATGCGTTGAAGGTTTGTTCTTAACTGTATGTTCATCGTAGAATGGTTAGGTGACCTTAGTCGATATCATGTCATACTCTATTCTAAGTCATGGCAGAAGATAGTGTCACATCATGGAATAGTGTACCACCCTTTGTCCTTATTTGGTTGTAGGGGTGGTCCACTGTTTCAATGATAGGATACTGGACCGTATTATAATTTGTAACATTTTAGTTTTACTTGTGACTATGTGACATATTTTATATTCAGTTCATATGGCATATTTATATGTATCTTGTTACGTCCCTCTGAGAAACCGGTGATCTCTCCAAGTGTGTTTTCTTGACTTTTTGAATGAGTTCTAGCCAAGATCATGGTCTTCTCTATTCCATCGAAGATGACTTGCTCTTGGATCGGCCTTTGCTACTTTTAATAAAAAAAATTATTTGTTATGTATTATTTTTTATTTAAAATGGTTGGTAGTGGATTTGTCTCCGCCCAATGACTTATAAAATGACATTTCATATCTGATTCTATAAAAAAATCATTCTTTATTTTGTGGATGAGATTAGATAGCCATAATTATACTATATTTTATGGCTTACGTATATTGATTATACGGCTGACATATTTACGTACCTGGTCCTGTATATTTTGCGACTAAGCCTTAAATATTTTTGTGTTGGCCTATGCAGGTCAACAAATAAATTATTTGGTTACATAACTGTACCAAGTAAGCCTGTATATAGGATTAAAGTCTAGGATCTCATCCACATGCTTGATCTCCTCCCTTGATTCCATTTTTGAACTCTCGTTTAACTGTCGTGATTTGCATCTTGCTTGATTCTTTTCAACCATAAATCTTATTTCTCGTGCTTAATAGAGGTTAGGTAGGTGACTCATACTAGGTATATATGTAACACTGTTCAACCACACTACTAGTTGAACTCTTGTATGTTGGGTATAATGTCTCACGATCTAGTATTCCCTTTGTCCTTATTACCCATTAAAGAGGGTACTAATAGGATCACCTAGACTATAGAGTTTAGAGGTCCCTAATCCATTCGGTCGACCAAAGCCTTAGACAAGAAGATAGTAGGATGACTATATAGGCACAAACATCGAACGAGACTTAGATTCTTAAGGAACTTGAACTATTTATAATATCTTTCATCATAATCTCACGTGCTTATATTTTTGGACTAACTTAACTATTGCTGCTATTCTAGTCTAGTTTTGCAAGCTTATTCTTTTATTGAGCTTGATCAAGGGCATATATTTTATTGGGGGCCCTCCACTAACATATTGTCTAATTAGAATCAATGTATTATGGTCTGATCAACCTTAGTGTACTTGGTTCGCTCTTCAATCGATTTTTCTAATTGGATTGGGATATAGTTAACAAATATTCTTTTCCTCTAGGATCTCATCTGCAACTGCCTTGGAAACTCTCTTTTAAAAAATTTAATCGTCTTTGAACCCCATATTTGTATTCAGTCACATCTCCCTTAAGCTACTTATTATTTTTCCACTTTGGAAAAACAAACGCTCGTACTTGATAGATAGACAAAGAGTATCCCCCCTCAGTTATAATATTGCCCATGACCATAATAGTGTATAGACTCAAGTGTACTTAGTCATCGACCAAGCCACATAACTACATCCTCGTCTTGAGTTACCCATCCTTTCACTCGACCCTAGACCTATTATCATGACCTTCTAATCATTTGGAACTTAAGGATGATTAGAATCGTTCCCTTAATTGTACCCTCAACCTAGATGACTAGCATACAATCTTCTCTCAAGGAACCATGTCTCATGAGTCTCTAATTATTGTTACTTTATTTTTTTCCCATAAATATCTTTTATTTCGTGCTTAATTAGAGACTCATGATTACTTTATTTTTTTTCCAACCATGTGGATTTTCCCTCCCCATTTGATTGCTGTCCTCATGAAGGATTATCATTAAACTCCTTCGTTATTCGTGCAACCTTGTCCTTAATATATTTCTTTGTGCAACAATGAAAATTGGATCATGACACCCTCCAGTTATACTTGGCTAGATTAGAATACCCCATAGACGATATAGTTGGATAGGATGATTATGTGATTATGAAGCATGTAAGATTGGATCATATATTGAAATTGGGGTAAACACTAGTAGATGATATATTAAGGAATAATTCCATATGAGAAGAATGTGTGTGTGTGTGTGTGTGTGTGTGTGTGTGTGTGGTTTTTGTTATTATTAGTTTTCAAGGTTACACAAGTAGTGACGATAGAAAGATTAAAATACTAGGATGACTATGGATATGAATTTCATGTTGAGATGAGTTTGTATTGCTTCAACTAAGTGTAGAAGCATGGAAAATACTAAAGAAAATGACTCATGCGGCCAGGAAAGATCCATGCGGCTCAGAAAACTCATGCGGCTCAGAGAGTCATGCGGCATAAGGAGCTATACGGCCCGAGGCATTCCATGCGGCTCAGAAGACACGTGGCCTGACAGTGCTCCCCTCCGACCCATGCTGCATTAATTGCTTTGACGGCTGACCCCTCTGAAAAGTTGACAGCCCTGACATAAAAGCAGGTAATTATGACTCTGTCATAATGATGAATCTCTAGGGAAGAGAAAAGAGATATCTGACACAAATCCTCCGAGAGACATAAAAATGCCACGTGGCCTTGCCACGTGGGCGTTCATATGCGGCTCACTTCTCATGCGGTTCAAAGTGAATCTGTCCTATGCGGCTCAGGCCAAGAAAGCCTCATGCGGCTCGAGCAAAGAACTTCTCATGCGGTTCAGAGTGAATCTATCCTATGCGGCTCAGGCCAAGAAAGCCTCATACGGCTCGAGCGAGGACTTCTCATGCGGTTCAAGAGGATATGTCCATGCGGCTCAGGCGAATATGTACCTATGCGACCCACAAGAATTACTCCCCTGTGGTTCGAGGGCTCAAGTGAGGGCCACTGCCCAGGCAGCCCTGACACGTGGGCTTAACCATATGCGGCTCAAATTCATATGCGGCTCACTCGTCATGCGGTCCAGATCCCCCCAGCAGCTACTAGGACACGTGTCCTAAACCGATTAATTCCTCAGATTTGCTGCCATTAAAGATTGGGTCAAATCCCAATAATCTGGGACAAGTGGCAGAAGAATAGATCTAATTGATTCGCAGATATCAGAAGATCATTATAAGGAAGATTTATTCCAATCAGCATTAATTGCTAATAGGATTTGGTGTAATCTACACCTAATGGCTCGGATTCGTCACAATCAGAAACGAACGACCTGGATTGACCAATCCCCAGGCCGCCGCTATCTTCGAGAGCTAATCATTGGCAACCCTAATGATCACATCCCACTATTATAAATAGCAAGGTGCCATGCCCTTGTAAAATATATACAATATCAGAGAGAAATACGTATATACAGAGAGACTTCCCCCCATAGTCAGGAAGAGAATATACACAGAGAGAGAGAAGCCAGAAGAGCAGTCAGAGGAAGAGCAAGAAGAGCATTTCTTCATCAACACCAACCATCTTTTCACAAGGAGCCAAGGCTGCATACCGATCGTCCAAGGAGTAAGGCAAGGCTGCCGTCGCCTTTCCGAGCCTCTATCGTCGCCCCCCAGAACCTAAAATAAACAATTGTACTTAGACTGTTGTACCTAGTTTTCGTCCCTAGGCTTTCTTTGTACAAGCGAGTTTGTAAGGTGAAGTAAAAGTCCGGTCCTCCGATAATTGGTCTGTTCTTTTATATTTCATGGCAAACACGATGGCGACTCTGCTGGGGACTAACTTCTCCACGGCTGAGGAGTTGGTGATGCAATCAGATGCAGCCAAGCTTGGCTCCACGCAATAAAAGATGGTCGCCCGGTTCGACCAACAGGCGTTCGAAGAAATGCTCTCCGACAAGAGCACTGGCCCGGTCCAGAAGCGAGCCCGCACAAAGAAGGCCCGTAAGGAGTGGAGACCCCGATACTTCGTTCCTACTGAAGCTCTTGCGGAGACACCCTCTGTTGTTCAAGACGGCGAGCAAGAATCCCCTGCGGCCCCACTTCAGATCGTAGACAACTCTGCTGTCCCCAAGTCCGGCAGAAGAAAACACTATGATGCTGGACTTGCAGGGACAAAGAGGAACTCTATGAGATCCGAGCCGCATAAGGGTATCAGCCGCAGGGAGAAAGCTCATGCGGCTACATCCTCCAGCCGCATGAAGAAAACTCATGCGGCCATATCTGTCAGCCGCATAGCTTATACGGCTACAGTTGCCAACCACACGGATGAAACTCGTACGGCTATGGGAGTCAATCGCTTGCAGAAAACCCATGTGGCCACAATTGCCAACCGCATGCGGCCAGCCTATACGGTCGTGACTCCTAGCCGCACAAAAACAATTCATCCGACGGCAGAAGACAACCGCATGCAGACAGCCTACACGATACCCAACTCTAGCCGCATAGCATCCGTTTCACGCTTCTCTCGATCAATCTTCGACTGTCTCTCATGCGGTCCTGACCCTGATGGTCCTCTGGATGATAAGCCAGATTCTGTGGTATCCAACTTGGACTCCTCCTATTACGCACCCACAAGTGCTAAAAGGAGGAAGTCTAGGGCAGCGCGGGCTCATCAGGCCCAATCAGCTGTCCCAACCTCTGACTATCGGGGTGTCCCGTTGACTATCATACGGGCCTCGGATGGGAAGTTGTATACAACCGCTCGAGTCCAGCCCCCGACGGCAAACGGACAGAGTGGTTCCTTTGACATGTGGAAGGCGATCCTCCACAAACGCAAGGAAAGAGGAGGAGTGTCGGTGTGCAAAGAGTCCTCGCTTGGACATCGCTGCACCTATATCATCGTCAACTGCTGCTGCAACAACGCGGCAGTGACGGAAGATCGGCCGTCCGTCTTCCAAAGGCTACAGCATCCGAGCTCAGAAGATGAGGCACCTCCTGTTGTCTCCTGCAATTCCGCTCGAAAGGTCCCCGCCGAAGGGAGAGGGAAAAAGACAAGTATCTCCAGTCCCAAGATATCAACCACTACAGCTAAGAAACTATCGTCTAAACGGTTGTCCTCTACCGGTGTATTCCAACACACCCGTTCAAAGACGAAATCTATCGCGATGGGAAATTCATCATCCACATCGCTGGGGGTTAAGGAAACTGGGGGTAGCACTCCTCCGAACATCCGCAACAATCCAATATTTTAAGGAGCCGAGCCCGGACAAACAACTCTTCCATCAGGTGTAATAGACGCTGATGTCCCCAAGGACATCCGTAACTCTTAAGACGAAGCAAGTTCTGAAGCTGGGAATACCGTTCCCTCCGAGTCCGAGCCCGAAGAGAACATTCCCACCTATCCGGATGACTTCTCGGTGCATGGGTACGACTCGGAGGGCACATCCTCCACCGTTCCTTCTATCCCTCCTCATGTAAGGACGGTTTTCATGACGGACAGCAATCAAGGTGGTTCCAATGATCGCCAGCGTATCGATAATTTCGTAGCCATATTACTTGCTTTGGTCAAGTCTGTAGACGAGATTAAAGCGGCCCTGCCCACTCTACAAGGAGGAACGCCTGGTCAAACAAGCAAGGGCCCCGCGGTCAATGTAGATTCGAACTCGGCGGCACCAAACCCGAGCAATAATCCTCCCGAAATAACAGCCCCTACCGTGACAAATAAGACCCGAGAAGTAAGGAGAGAGGTCCAGGAGCTCCGAGCCATGTTCCATGCCCGAGAAAATGCTCAAGATCTCAGAATACGGCAACCATACCCTGCTGAATGGAGGGATGTTCCATTTCCACCAAGATATAAGTCGTTCAATATCAACCCGTATGATGGCAAAACCTCAGCAAGTCGGTACATCACTTACTTCGAGGTCACCACCGACCATCTGCCCCATGATGATGCTATCCTCATACGGTTATTCATTGGGGCGTTGGAAGGAGTCGCCTTCGATTGGTACCGCAATCTACCGGACAACTGCATCCACTCCTTCACCGGCTTCAAGCGCCTGTTCTTGGAGCGATTCTACGAAGTAGGACAGGACGTTACTATGTCCACTCTCATGGACGTCGTCCAAGGGAAGAAGGAGTTGACAAGGAACTACATCGAGCGGTTCTGCCAGACCGCCATGAAGCTGCCTTCCGGAAATCCAGATTCCTTTTTGATTGAAATTTGCCAAAAGAGACTGCTTCCAACGATCAGTCTCTGGATGGGCAAAAGTCAATTCAAAGATTGGAAGGCGTTCATCATCAGCGCCACAAGTGCCAAAGAACGACTGAAGAAGGCTCGCCAACTGGGATTGCACATCTCAGAAGAAGAAAACAAGGGCAAGCATCCCAACAACGATAATGGGGGTAACCCCTCCAACAATCGAGACAGCAAGGAAAAGCAGGCTATGGTGGCCGATACAGCACAAAAACCTGAACCGAAGCCCGTAGACAAATAATGGCCTCAAGTCACTTACTCTTTTGAAGACGGCCATGTCAAGCCTATCTTGGACATGCTTATACAAGGAGGTAGAATTCAGCTTCCTCCACTAAGACGGGAGCCTCGGCCGGCTGATCTGGAGAACCCAAAGTTCTGCTATTACCACCGTTATGTACACCACGCTACACACGACTGCTACCAACTAAAATGGTACATCCAAAGCCTCATCGATTCGAACGCTCTGGCCATCGACTTCGAAGAGGTAACCGTAGCAGCCAATATGGTGTCCATACAATTCGGCAGCTTCCCTCCGACGGAGACTCAAGACGGGGTAATCCCCGTCCCTCTGGCGACGATGGAGATTACCAATCTTCTACCTCCCTGGGAACAGGCTGCTGGTCTAGTACCTCTCACCACCTCACGAGGGAAGGTCATGTGGGTCCATCCAGACTTGGTGTCAGAAGTAACTCGGCCCACACCATCTCCCACCAACAAAAAGAAGAGTGGAAAAATCAGGACCTGCCACACAATCTCAGCAGACAACGAGGAAGCTACAGCCGTCGTCACGCGGTCCGGAGCGCAATCCCAACCTGTGGTTGACAACCCAGCCGAAAATCATCAACCTACTACAACTGATGCTTTGGGATCGGCTCAGCCTTCGACGACCGACAAGCCTAGGCCGAAGGAGACTCACTTCGACAAATCTCTCCGAAAAGACGCAGCCCAAGGGCTAGAGAGGCCCTACAACTTTGACATCTTAGCACAATTGGCTAACACTCCGGCCAAATTGTCACTGTACGAACTCCTAAGGCTCTCCAAGGACGTTCGTATTGCATTGAGCGAAGCACTCCAAAATGTCGATGCCTATCTGGCTTAATCCAACCTCACCAGGGAGGACTCACCCGTGGATCTCTAAGACAGCGCCTGCACGGGAGCGATGCCCAACATCGTCTTCACTCCGCAGGACATGCTCATCAAAACCAACCTACATGATCGCCCGCTATACTACACGAGATACATCGGCGACGTGAAGGTGGATCGGATGCACATTGATCCTGGCTCTTCCATAAGCATCATTCCGAAGGGTCTGCTACATTATCTCCGCATCCCAATGCATCGCTTGACACCTACAAGCACCGCCATCAGCGGTTTCAATTCGGACAGGAGCTACCCTATTGGGAAGATTCGTCTGAAGTGTCAAATTGGCGACCTCCAATCCGAAGTCACCTGCTATGTCATAGATGCAGACACTTCTTACAACATCCTCTTGGGGCGTCCATGGATACACGATTATATGATTGTACCTTCCATGCTACACCAGTGCTTCAAATATGTCGATAAACACGGCTTCGTGAAGACAGAATTTGCTGATATCGATCCCTTCAAAGGGGTCGAATCCTACTACTCGGACTCCTGCTTATACGAGAAGTCGAAGAGGCACCTGGATGAAAATGAACAGGCTCGAACTGAGACGGCCTCAGGATCAGAAGAACCTCTGACGATCCACCTTCAAGCTCGCAAACCTGGCAAATTTGCACCCCTTACGGCCGCTCTGCATAAGGATGCAATCAGCCTTGCGGCACAAGAGGGGCAAATGATAATCCGGCTGCCAAGGTCCGGCCAAGTGCCGAGACGCACGATGGAGCTACTGACAATCAGGCTACCAAGAGTCAGCCAACCACAAGCAGGGAAGCTCAACCCCTCTGATAGGCCACTGACGATATGCCTTCCCAAGAAGGGTCGTCACCCCGATGCGAGGTCTGACACTTCTAGCAAACCGGCCACTCCTCGCTCCACATCGAGTACCAAACTGGGGGTCGCTAGTCTGCCAATGACTCCACGCTCTGCCCCATCAACTGAACCACTAACAATCAAACTTCCCAGGTCGTCCTCTCAGTCTTCATTCACACAGGGGGTAGCCGAAGAGGAACCGGAGCTAGCCAAGTATGTGGCTGCCCACACTGATGTCCCCTCCGCTGATGATGTAATCTCCCTAGAAAAGATACCTTATTTCATCAATAAAGGGTTATCTTTGAACTACACCGAGCTCAATAAGCTATGTACAATGTATGCTATGGAACACGGTATAGGCACTCACCTACACACACAAGTGACAAATGTGTACACCGCAATCCAGCTTACTCTAGCAGAAGACGCTTACCGAATAATCGAGGGAGAGGACCATCCAATCATCTTCGGCCGAAAAGACGACCCACATCCCTTCACCATAGAGGAAGCCGACCTCGGGTCAGATGCCGGAAGACTGCCTCTGTATCTCTATAGCCCTCAATCCAAATATCTCATACAGAAACAGGGGTATGATCTGGAGACGATGCCAGGATTGAACTACGGCACTGGGCGATGATTACCTTTGAAGCCGCCAGTCCCGATGGGCAAACTACGGAACTACTATAATAAAACTCGCTGCGGGTTAGGGTATGTAACGCCTACTATGACCCATGAAAGTTTAGATAAACAATGCGACTGGCAGTCACATTCAACCGGGTTACCAACTTCTGACTCAGATACCAGTATCGGAGACGTGTTCAGACAAGTCTTGTCAGTCAACATGGCATTCGTCGACGCTTACGAAGAAGACGAAGACATCCCCAAAATCCTCGAGCTAGAGCCGTGGGCCCAACAATTGGACACACAATAGGAAAAGCGGTTCGAACTGAGAGAACCTCCTACTGAAAATGAGGTCATACAAGTGGATCTCGGCAGCGAATCTTCTTCAAAACCGATTTTCATCAGTAGAAGCCTAACTGACGAAGAACGGGAGTCGCTGTTAGAACTTGTAAGAGAGTATATTGATGTGTTCGCCTGGAGCTATGAAGACATGCCAGGGTTAAATCCTGACATCGCTCTTCACAAACTCAACATTCGACCAGATGCGAAGCCAGTCAAGCAGCAACAGCGACGCTTTCGTCCAGGCATCATGGACGCGATCGAAGCCAAAGTCAACAAACTGATAACCAGCGGCTTCATTCGTGAAGAGCAACATCTAGACTGGGTCACCAACATAGTACCCGTCCTCAAGAAGAATGGGAAGATTCGAATCTGCATCGACTTCCGCAACCTGAACGAGGCATGCCCTAAAGATGAATTCCCCCTTCCTATCACAGACATCATGATCGATAATACCTGTGGCTTCGAACGCATGTCATTCATGGATGGCTTCTCGGGGTACAACCAAATCAAAATGTCCCTAACGACGAAAAGTATACATCATTCCGAACACCGATTGGCACATACTGCTACACAGTCATGCCTTTCGGTTTAAAGAATGCTGACACCACATATCAAAGAGCCATGAGCATCATCTTCAGAGACCACTTACGCAAGACGGTGGAGTGCTATGTTGACGATATAGCCGTAGCAAGGGAGACCATCTGCAGGATCTAAGGACGGTATTCGACCTAATACAAGCGCACAATTTGAAAATGAACCCTACGAAGTCCTTTCTGGGAATATCCAGCGGGAAGTTCTTGGGCTTCATCATCACTGCACAGGGTATCCATGTAGATCCTGAGAAGACGAAAGCAATCATGGAGATGGGTCCCCCGAAGAATCTTCACGAACTCAGAGGCCTTCAAGGGAGGCTAGCTTACATCAGAAGGTTCATTTCCAACCTCTCCGGGCGATGCCGACCATTCATGCACCTCGTGAAGAAAGGAATCTCATTCGTATGGGACGAGGAATGCCAGCATGCTTTCGACAGCATCAAAGAATATTTGTCAAATCCTCCAGTTTTGGTAGCCCCGATTCTTGGAAAACCATTCCTCTCTATGTACGAGCAATGGAACACTCCCTCGGGGCTTTGCTGGCACAAAACAACGACACAGGCCACGAACAAGCCATATATTACCTCATCCGAATGATGATTGGGCCAGAGCACCGATACACCGCTGTAGAGAAGGAATGCCTCGCCCTGGTGTTCGCCATTCAGAAAATACGACACTATGTAACCGGACAAACGATACATGTGATCTCACGAGTCAACCCTCTCAGAGTCCTCATGACTAGACCAGGGGCACTTAGCTCTCGACTCGCTACATGGGCAATATTGCTGTCCCCTTATCATATGATCTTTGTCCCACAAAAGGCAGTCAAAGGTCAAGCCCTGGCAGACTTTTTAGCAGCCCACCCAGGCTCGGAGTCCTCCAGAATATATAAAGAGATCCCAGACGAGGTCGCCAACTCGCATGCAACCTCTCACGAGGCTATATGGCGAATGTTCTTTGACGGTGCTTCAAGGACCGGACCTAAAGGCAATATAGTCGTCGAAGTCGGGGTAGTGCTGGTCTCCCCTTCCGGATTGGTGATCAACCACGCCTCTTCCCTCACAGAACCCTGTTCTAATAATGTGGCCGAGTATAACGCTCTGGTCATTGGCCTCCAACTAGCAAGAGAGCTGGGGGTAGAATATCTTGAAGCATACGACGACTCCTAACTAATCGTCAATCAGATCCGGGGCTCATACGAGGTCCGACACGAAGACATGATCCCTTATCACCAAATAGCGATTGACATCATCTCGTCGTTTGAGGGTTTCTTCATCGAACATGTCCCCAGACTCCAAAATATCGAAGCTGACGCCCTAGCAGGCCTTACCGCTTCCTTAGCGGTGCCGAACCACGCTCATCATTCGATTGACGTAATAGGCCACGAACTGGTCTGTCCCAAGAACAATGTTCAACTCGTGGCGAGCTATTCCACCCAGACGGTCGACGAAGCACCAGACTGGAGACAGTCGTTCATCGACTTCGTCGTCTACGATATCCTGCCTGAGAACCCGAAGGAAGCCACTTCTATCAGACGGCGTTCTCTCAGATTCTTCTACGATACAGAGACAAAAATGCTGTATCGCCGCTCCTACGACGGATTATTGCTCCGGTGCTTATCGAACGCAGAAGCCAAACAAGCCGTACGAGAAGCTCACGACGGTGTCTGCGGGGCCCACCAGCCCGGCCCAAAATTGTAAGACCGCCTTCGACGAATGGGCTACTATTGGCCCACGATGGTGGCAGATACAATAGATTATGCTAGAAAATGCAAAGCCTGCCAAGTCCACGCGGACTTCATTCACCAACCATCCAAATTTCTACATTCGACAGTGGCGTCCTGGCCATTCGAAGCATGGGGAATGGATATCATTGGTCCAATTACCCCACCTTCCTCCCGAGGACATCGCTTCATACTTACGATCACTGATTACTTCTTCAAATGGGCGGAAGCTGTCCCACTCGCAGAAGTCAAGACTTCAAACGTGATCAGCTTCCTTAAGCATCACGTCATCTACCGCTTTGGACTGCCCCGAAGGATCATCCATGATAATGGTCCGCAGTTTGCAAGCCATGCATTCTATTGGTTTTACGATAAACACCGTATTCAGAGGCATTCAACAAAACAATTATCAAACTCCTCAAGAAGTTTGTTTCCTCTAACAAGCACGACTGGAATGAAAAGCTCGGCGAATGCTTATGGGCTTATCGCACCACAGTTCGAACAGCCACCGGGAATACACCATTCTCTCTAGTGTACGGAAGTGAGGCAGTTCTCCCATTAGAGACTCAAATACCCTCACTCCGCGTCGCCCTCACTTATCAATTGACAACGGATGATAACTACCGACGTCGACTACAAGAGTTGGAGGCCTTAGATGAAAAGCGCCTCCTAGCTCAGCAAAGGATCGAGCTATACCAAGCATGCATCTCAGGAGCCTTCAACAAGAAGGTCAAAATCAGAACATTCCAAGTGGGCGATCTTGTTCTAGCAGTCCGGAGGCCAATGGTCATGACTCACAAGACCGTCGGCAAGTTCCAGCCAAAATGGGAAGGTCCATTTGTCATCGAGGCCGTCTTCTCCAACGGTGCTTACCGCCTCGCCAAGCAGAACGGAGACTTGCTCATGTTGCCCATCAACGGCAAGTTTCTGAAGAAATACTATGTTTAAACAACATTCTCCAGATCATCGAGTCACGTACCCGCTGGTACCACTGAACTCACCCCCCAATTTTCTAGATTTTTGAGTCATGTGTCCGCTGATACCACTGAACTCACCCTCATAGTTTGTCAGATTTCCAGGTCATGTACCCGCTGGTACCTCTGAACTTACACTTTGATTCCAACATTCATGGATTGTCGAGTTATGTACCCATCGGTACCCCTGAACTTACATCCTGGTCACTCTTTTGAAAGAAAGTCATGTATAACCATACCGCTGAACTTTCTTCCTACAAGAGATCCTCCCTCATGATCCACTACCTGTACTCCCAGTGCACAAAAAGGGTAATCGATCCACAAATTTCCAAAACGACCATGTCCTCATTACCTCTGAGCCGTTCCACTTCCGCCAAAAACAAATCACCCCCTACGTAGAACTTCCATGTCCTCATTACCTCTGAGTCGTTCTATGTGTCCTCCTTCATTGAGCCCACTCATGTCTTGTCCTCATTACCTCTGAATGGGAAGGCTCCGTCGAAGAAACCTTCATACCTGTCATGTCCTCATTACCTTTGAGTAAGTATGATGGTCCCCTTTCGACCTATTATCTGTACCCACAACCGGAGTACGCCAAGGGTAATAGGTCCACAAATGTCCTCTGTTAACCATAAATGTCCTCTGTTGACCACCAATACCCTCCGTCGAGTTCGCTCCTGCCATGTACTCATTACCTCTGAGTAGGAAGACTCTACGTTTAAAAAACTTTCCTACTTGCCATGTCCTCGTTACCTCTGAGCAAGTATGTCAGTTCCCCTTCATCCTATTATCCGTATCCTAAAATAGGGTATGCCAAGGGTAATAGGCCCACAAATATCCTTGGCTAAATTTCTTAACACAAGCCTACCACCTCATCATGCCCCAGGAGCCCAGCTTCTCTACGGCAGTCCTTTTTTCAATACCAAGAGCACCCATGACCACGTCGCTATGGCTGCTTCAGGTACCCTGACCAAAACTTGTTACCTCTACCTAAAACTAAGGTACGCCATGGGTAACAGGTCCACAAATATATCCCCTATGCGGGGGAAAACATCACCACAATATCACAGGCGCAGCAAGCAATACAAATGAAGGGTAGAATTAAAAGTACTCTTTATTTGAAGGAAGAAAAAGCATTACATATTTCGGGATCATGTCCCCTTCAGAAAGAAAGAAAACAGAAACAAAACAAGAAGAAAAAGCCGACTACATTTCAGCATTACTCAATTCTAGGAGGCGGTTTCTTACTAAGGTGGTCCCCCGTTCAATCCGTTGCCGAGCGCGACGCTCGTCCTCCTGGAATAAATGCTCCTCATTGTCTAAGCCTAAGAACGCTTGACAGTCATCTTCCAATTTCTTCAAGGCAGTCTCCAGGTCAGTCGAAGCTTGAGTAACCCTGTCAGCCTCCTGAACAATTAGTCCCCTGTCATTGCGGGTAGTCTCGAGTTCAGACTCCAAGAAAGTCAACTTCTTCTGAAGCGCAAGGATCTGCTCCCGCGTCTCAGTAATCTCACGAGAAATAGATTCCTCCCGAGCCGTGACATTTTCATTCGCGTAACTCAATTGATCATACCGGCCAGATAAGTCGCTGAGATCCTTCAGTATGGCCGGTCTGGTCCTATCCCGAGCAGCTCTAGTCCTCTCTATAACAGCGATAAGAGAATCCCGCTCCTCGTTTATAATAGCAGATAGATCAGCCTGCCGCAATACTCGAAGCTCGGCCACCAGCTGATCAGCCTCCAACAATTTCGCCTCCAGAAGCGAAGCCACCCCTGCATCACCAGGAAGATCCCTAAGGATATTTACTTGACCCTGGGCGCATTGGCGGGCCAAGGTGAAGGAGGTTCCCCTTTTCACAGCAGCCTCGATTCCCCTACTTAAATGTCGATAAAAACTGGCAACCACGTCCTGTAACGCGTCGTCCAGAACTTCAGCAGAGGATGGCGTCAGGGGAAGCAGGGACGGCAACGTCGAAGGAGTGACGCTAGAGCTCGCCACCGGAGGAACGGAGTCCGAGTAGAACGATGCATGAATAGCGGCCAACTCATCTTCCGCCGCCCGGAAAGCTTGGATACTCGGTAGGGCAGAAAGGTCGATTCTCGGAGCCACCGGAGCAGAGGATGACACAAGGACCATCGTTCCCTGCCCCGACTGCCCCGATGACTGACCCGCTAAACTCGAGCCCCCAGAAGGCCCATCAAGACAAGTCGGACGGTGAAAAGGTACACCCTTCTCCACCAATGCCCCTTCGGTTGGGGTGGTCCCAACAACGTCCGTCCTCGACACCTGAGGGGTAGGACCTGTATGTCCAGAATAACAATCAATCGACGTAACCCGAAGGACGTGATGATAGAGCAGATAGGCTTCCTCACAGGTCAAGATTCGACTAATCTTACCAGGGGAAGGGCATGAAGGCTGCAGCTCATCCACAACTGGTGTGGTCCCCTCACCTACGATCCCCGAGTTAAACCCAGTCACGTCCGCTGTCCCCGTCACCTTGATGGGGGATACAGATTGATCTGCCTCATCTTGAAAATGAATAGGCTCGCGGGAGTCCCCGTCGTCCTGGGTCACCACCTCGACATCTTGAAGTTCTTCTTCTTCTCCTGACACCTAAAAGAGAGAACGAAGACGGTTAGAATTGAAGCTCGAAGGAAAGAAGGAAGAAGGAATCGAGAACAGTTTTTGTTACCTCTGACGCAGGGTTAACTTTTCCTCTACTTTCTCTTATGGCGAGCGGGCGATGCCTAGTCGCAACCAGCTTCCGGGATCGAGTAACACCGCCAACAGAAAAAACTTGCCTGCTACATTTCGGAGTAGGACCAGGCGCAACGAGGGACTGATCCCCCAACGTCTCATCTGACGAAACAGGCGGTTGACCCACTTCTGCATCGGCCACTGGAAGGATAGAGTCATCTTTATCATGCTCGTTGCCTTCGTCACCCTCAGCAGCGGAGCCCAAATCTGGTACCTCGGCTCTAGTCTTTCTTTTCTTGGCCCCTTGAGAGCCTTCCTCCAGACCGGTACCAACAATAAAACTGGTACCTGGGTTAAAACCGACCGGGGGTTTGTTCGCCATGACATGATACAAAGCCAATATACAAGATCTCCACTGACTCCTTAATAGCAGGGACCGAGAAAATGGTACGAGTATGGAACGAATCATAATACTTCCAAGCTCTGATACCATCAAGAAGGCTGCCTTCATGACCCAGACAAGAACTGTGGCTGTCCAGACAAAGTTGGCTGTATCTAAACTGCCGGGCAAACCTGCTAGGCAGATAAGGCTCCAGAAAGACAGTATTGCGATTACGATACACCAGATGTGCGGGACGAATGTTACGCAGCCATAGGAGCATCTGGCCATCCAGAAGCTAAGGGGGTGCGATACCGTCAATATGTACAGCCTCTATGTCCCTGGCAGTAAAGCAAGGGACGGATACGAAGATATGATACTTATCTGCCCTCGCCAATGCCATCCGGCAAGCCCGCATGGTTTCACATTCCCAAGGCTCGTCACGATAGCAGAAGATAAATGCGTCATCATCAGTCACACCGTCTTCAGAGCCCGGCCTCATCAAAGACGGGTAATGTATCAGCAGCCACCCCATCAAATAGTGATAGGGCAACTCAGTTCGTTCAAAATCCTTGGTCACGTCGTGAGCAATGACTTTGGATGTGAAGGTACGAAGTCCACGGTGTATGCTGCACACCATGGCCGGAAGGAGAGCTATCCTGATTCGTAAAACTAACTTCACAGCCGGAAGAATGAAGTTACGACTAATTCTCTCAATAGAACCAGCTCCTCCCGAGACTACACAATTTCGTAGCCAGATCATCAAAAATCCCGCCAGAAGCGCTTTCTTAGATAGCTCTTGAGTATCCTGGTAAAAGTAACCGAAAGTGTCAGTCTTGCTCCCTAACCCGTCACTGGTAGTGGCCATTCTCTTAGCCGACAACACCAAGTCCTTAACCGCTTCCCGAGATCGAGGGCGACGAGAGGTGACTCGACCTGAGGCATCTGTCGGGAAGAGATAGTGCACCCAATCCTTGGTATAGGGATCATTCCCTTCCGAGTTACCAGCCTTTGGGGTTATTTGATGGCATGTGTTATAATGGCACAATATCTCCTGGTAAAGAGCCACGAAGCCAGGATACCATCGTTCTAAATCCTCGAATTCCTCATTAGTGGGAGTATACGCTTCAAACGCTTCGTCCCCCAAGGAAGCTTGGAGACCGCGTGCATCTCATAGAGCGCGAGTCCCATCTCCCCTACAGGTGTGTAAAAGGTCCCCGTACGGCAATTATATATTTCCAGTAGAGACATGAACAGCTTCTTGTTTATGGACAAGCCATGACTGGTACCTCGAATAGCGTGGTAAAGGCCAATCTCGCACAAAAAGACCTCATACTTCTGCAAGATCCAAGTAGACAAATTGATCCACGAGGGAATATTGTGTACCTAACCAGGAAACGTCAATCAACCAACGGGATAGGAGCCTTTCCGAGCAAGCTGATTTATAAAAGTATCGGCAGTAGAGAATGTGAAGTTAGGGCCTGCCACATTCAGGAAAGAACCTGGGACCAACCCCATCACAGAACAACTAGTATGCACTTTGCCGGCAGTCACGGACTTCAGATTGTTATTATAATGGATGTTCCCCACAAACATCCCACTTCTAGTAGGGGTTAAGGTCTCTCCCATCTTCCGGTCCAACGGGAGCCTATTGAACCAAGATAATGGGAAGTGTCGCTCCATCTGGGGGATGCGGATCGCCACCACGTTAGAAATAAAACTCCAATCCTCCGACACCTCCAGAACATGATCGTTCTCTACGGTCAAGGCGTCTCCAAAAAAGAATGCATGCTTCAAATACTCCCCTTCAGATTTCCCGGAGTTCATCATAGCATTAAGAAAATAGAAAGACTAATTCTTGATGGCATTCAATCTAGCCATAGGCTCATCGCTCGAAAACTGGTCCGTCATATGCTGAATAATATGGTCGTACCTATAGCCGAGAGCAGCTTGTGCGCTACCCACCAAGAGTTCTCCAGCAGCGTTAACCGGCAGACTCACTGAAGAACAGACAGAGAAAAGTAAATTAAACGGAGGGATAAAAAAAAGCTGATTGGGTGCTTTCAAACCCCAGGCGGCTCAAGAAAATATCTATGTGGCCCCATGAAGCTCTCATAAGTCTTATGCGGCTCCAAAAAGCCTCATGCGGCTCAAGCCCAGAGGAACGCTTATGCGGCTCCGTACAATAAAAGTCCATGCGGTTTCGCGTCACTTATGCGGCTTTGCCGATAAGGCGCGTATACGGACACGGCAGTTTTCTTATGCGGCTCACAGCTCAGCCGTAGGGCGAACATGCGATTTACAAAGGCTCGTACATAAAGTATGCGACGTAGCCATGGCAGTTGGGATTCTCTAACTCACACATTATCCTTACCAGTAATGGGAGGGCGAACGTCAGGATGAACATCAGGTACGACAACCTGCGGAGTATCAGCCGAAGTCGAGACGGAAGTGGAGGCCGTCTTCTTGCCCTTTGCTGCCACGGTCTTCTTGGGAGCCATTAATTATCGAAGAAAGGAAGGGCAATCAAGATAGGGAAGGTCTGAGGAAGAAGAAAAAAAAATAAAGAAACCTTCTCTCTCTTCAAAACTCCTCCTATTTATAGGAAGACGAGAGACGGAGGACACGTGGGCCAATGACCGACTCATGAAGAACGAAACTGACTCCTTGGGTTTCGTCTCCAAGATTCACCCAAGGCGTCAAATCCGAAAGATTTAATGAGCTGACCCTTGGGATTCCTCCTACAAAGATGGCACTGAAACGAATTTGAGGCAATTAAAGACCCGCACACGTGGCAAGAAGCTATACGGCTGAACAGTCCCTGCGGCTGAACCACCTACGCGGCTGAACAACCTATGCGGTCAAGGTTTCATATGCGGCTAGAAGAACACAGCCATGCTTCTTATTCAAAGTATTTCAATTTTACAAATTGAAAACTTTGAAGGGGGTCTTGTAGAAGCATGGAAAATACTAAAGAAAATGACTCATACGGCCAGGAAAGATCCATGCGACTCAGAAAACTCATGCGGCTCAGGGAGTCATGCGGCATAAAAAGCTATGCGGCCCGAGGCATTCTATGCGGCTAAGAAGACACGTGGCCTGACAGTGCTCTCCTCCGACCCATGCTGCATTAATTGCTTTGATGGCTGACCCCTCTGAAAAGTTGACAGCCCTGACACAAAAGCAGGTAATTATGACTCTGTCATAATAATAAATCTCTAGGGAAGAGAAAAGAGATCTCTGACACAAATCCCCCGAGAGCCATAAAAATGCCACGTGGCCTTGCCACGTGGGCGTTCGTATGCGGCTCACTTCTCATACGGTTCAAAGTAAATCTGTCCTATGCGGCTCAGGCCAAGAAAGCCTCATGCGGCTCGAGCAAAGAACTTCTCATGCGGTTCAGAGTGAATCTGTCCTATGCGGCTCAGGCCAAGAAAGCCTTATGCGGCTCGAGCGAGGACTTCTCATGCGGTTCAAGAGGATCATGTCCATACGGCTCAGGTGGATATGTACCTATGCGGCCCACAAGGATTACTCTCCTGTAGTTCGAGGGCTCAAGTGAGGGCCACTTCCCAGGCAGCCCTGACACGTGGGCTTAACCATATGCGGCTCAAATTCATATGCGGCTCACTCGTCATGCGATCCAGATCCCCCAGCAGCTACTAGGACACGTGTCCTAAACCGATTAATTCCTCAGATTTGCTGCTATTGAAGATTGGGTCAAATCCCAATAATCTGGGACACGTGGCAGAATAATAGATCTAATTTATTCGCAGATATCAGAAGATCATTATAAGGAAGATTTATTCCAATCAGCATTAATTGCTAATGAGATTTGGTGTAATCTACACCTAATGGCTCGGATTCGTCACAATCAGAAACGAACGGCCTGGATTGACCAATCCCCAGGCCGCCGCCATCTCCGAGAGCTAATCATTGGCTACCCTAATAATCACATCCCACTATTATAAATAGCAAGGTGCCATGCCCTTATAAAATATATACAATATCAGAGAGAAATACGTATATACAGAGAGACTTCCCCCCATAGTCAGGGAGAGAATATACACAGAAAGAGAGAAGCCAGAAGAGCAGTCAGAGGGAGAGCAAGAAAAGCATTTCTTCAGCAACGCCAACCATCTTTTCACAAGGAGCCAAGGCTGCATACCGATCGTCCAAGGAATAAGGCAGGGCTGCCGTCGCCTTCCCGAGCCTCTATCGTCACCCCCCAGAATCTAAAATAAACAATTGTACTTAGACTGCTGTACCTAGGTTTTCGTCCCTAGGCTTTCTTTGTACAAGCGAGTTTGTAACGTGAAGTAAAAGTCCGGTCCTCCGATAATTGTTCTGTTCTTTTATATTTCATGGCATACACTAAGTTGATGGGAAAAAAGTTTTCAAGAAATTAAATTTTTGTGGAGGTTAAATTTTGAGGAAATGTTGAATTAAATAAAGGAAAGGAAAATGTGTTCCAAGGAAATAAAAAAAATTATGGAGTATAATTTTGAGAACAGTGATAATTAGATGAAAAGTCGAGAATAGAATGACGTATGTGATTTTGATATCAAACGCAAATTTAGATTTTGATTATTAGAGTTATTGCTCATATTACCTATGTGAGGTTACGCATTATGGGATTAGCCTTGATCAAATTTAGATGCTGATTAAGATGTCATGTAAACGATCAATTTCTAAACTATATTCATGATTTTATTCTTCTAGTTCTCTAAGGGTCCGTTTGGTAAATCGTATTTGAAGGTAAATTTTAGGATTTTATGGATTTGGAGTTAAATCCATGGAATCCTATATTTGGTTGGAGATGGATTTAGATATAGAAAGTATAACAAAATTCAAATTTTGGATTTGGAAGAAAGTTAGATTTTGGAGAAAAAAAGGTTATTTTTTAATAATTTTTTGTTATATTAAATATTTAGTTAAAACTAATAATTAATTAATTAATAATTCATAATGTTTTATATATTAATTTTTTACAATTATTATTTTTAAAAAATATTTAATTTATAATTAATTAAAACTAGTCATTATTATTGTTTTAGAAATTATTTTTTTATAATTAATAGTTAGTTATCATAATTATAATCTAAATTTATAATTTATTAATTAATACTTTATTATTTAATATTTTATAATAATCTTAATTAATAATTTACAATTTAATTCATTATAACTATAATCATAATTATAGTCATTTACTAATCATAACTATAATCTTAATTAATAATTATATTAATTAATATTCAATTATAATTATAATTAAAAATTTATTAGTCTTATTATAATCTTAATTAATAGTTCATTAATTACTATTTTATAATAATCTTAATTATTAATATTTTAATAACGATTACAATCATAATTAATAATTTATAATTTAATAATCTTTCATTATAATCTTAGTCTTATTATAATCTTAATTAATAATTGAGTAATTTATTATTCATAATTATAATCTTAATTAATAATTTATTAATTATAATTATAATCTTGATTAATATTTTAGTAAATTATAATTTTATTTTAATATTTTATAATAATCTTATTTAATAATTTATACCTTTATTAATCATAATTATTATAATTTATTAATCATAATTATTATAATCTTTAATTATAATCATAGTTTTTTTATAATCTTAATTAATAATTGATTAACCATAATTAGAATCTTAATTAAAAAAATATTAATTTATTAATTATAATTATAATCTTGATATAATAATTTATTTATCATAATTATAATAATTCATTTACCATAACTATACTTTTAATTAATAATTTATAAATAAATATTTAATTATAATATTAATTTATAATTTATTAGTCTTAATTATAATCTTAATTATAAATTATTTGTTACTATTTTATTATAATCTTAATTAATAATATATTAATCATAATTTTCATCGATATTAATAATTTATTATTTAATAATTTATTATTTAATATATTATTAAAATTTTAATTAATAATTTATTAACAGCATATAATCATCATTATAATCTTAATTAATAATTTGTTAATCATAACTATTTTATAATGATAATAATAATTTAATTGTTAATAATAACTATAATTATAATATAAATAATTAACTAATAAATTATTTATTTATTATTTTATTAAATAATATTTTATTATCATAATTATTAATTATAATTCTAATTTACGAAATTCTATGTTTGGTTGGAGTTGGATTTGGATTTGGATTTGGAAATCCATAATTTGGATTTGGATTTGGATTTGAATTTTGGATTTCCAAATCCAAATCCAAAACCAAATCCATTTTACCAAACAAGCCCTAAAAGTGCAGTTATACAATTGCCACCTTACGTTGAATTCTGTTTCCGACTAGTTGCTTAAATTTTGATCGTGTTTTCGCATTTAGAAACACTTCTATCTTTACAAGCCTACCTACCCTAGTTATTCCTAAATTTCGAGGTCAAAATTCTTGTAAGTGGGTAGGATATAAATCCTCTAAAAAGTTTCACTATAATTTTTTTATTTTTATAACTTATTTTGGTATTTGTATCGAGAGCGAATATTTATATGTGAAGTATTTAAATTTTTACAAATGTTTTTATTATCAAATTTATTTTTATAGGAAATAAATATTTTGTTTCAATATCATAGAAGGTAAATATTTTTATTTATTTATAAAATATGTCATAGATTGGTCAAACTTAATTTTATTTTATTTATTACAAAAAGGCTATTTTATTTATTGTACAAGTATACGTAGTAATTAGAAAATAAATGTTTTCATTTTTCAAAATAATATTTACTATTTGCATGCGATGTACATGAAAGTAAATTGATGTATATTTTAATTTTTGAAATTATTTATTATTTTAATTTATGAAAAGATATTTTAAAATTTTAATTTAATTTAATTTGGGATTAGTTTCTATTGAATTTAGTTTTAAATTAGTTTAAATTAAAGATGGGATTTATCTAGTTTTCAATTGGATTGGATTTATTGAATTGATTTAAATTAAATGTGATATTTATCTAGTGGGGATTTAAATGAATCCAAATCCTTATCTAACTAGGAGCCCGCCTCCTATATAAGGAGAGCCCCTTTGCTCTTTTCCTAGAAATTCCATAAACCAAATTTTTCTCCACCAAAGTGTCCGTGCATCATATACGTGTCCACCTTTCTCATGTCATCCTGTATTGGCCTCGGGTCCGACCCCAGGTGTCTTTCCACTATATTATATATATTACATATACAGGTTTTCTTCCCCATCTCCGTGTCAGACAACCCCGGATCTAACCTGTGTCACGCAGGACACAATTTCAACTGCTCTTGTGTCTGACACATGGACACATGGACGCGACCAAACCCTAGCCCTAAAAACTAACCCTAGACGACCACCATGCCATAGTCGTCATTCCTCTGCCACCCACCACCGTAATAGTACCTCGACCACACCTCCGCCTCTGCCTACCAGCACCACCTCCATTGCTACCCGTGCCCGGTCGACCCACTGCCCGTAGCTTCCTAAACCACCACCGACGGAAGCAGCCACCATGTCGTCATCATCATCCCCACCATAACGTACGCCACCAATAGAACCACGTAGCCCTGACGCTTCTTACCGCCACACCGACACCACCGGCCCACCGCCCAGATCCAAATCCCGGCCCCAACGCACATAACCACCCCACCATCACTGCAACCTCTCCACCGCCTACCGCCATGGCCGACCACACCATTAGCCCCACTACCAGCATCCTAGAGAGGAAAAAAGAAAAAGCGAAAAGAAAACCCTCACCTGGACCCCTTTCGTCGTGCCCGGCGAAGCAACGCCGCCGCGGTCTCCTCTTCGTCGCAGTCCACCGGAGTACCCATTGCGCAGATCCGCCCCACAGCATCTCTGACGTTCCCCAGCACCCACCATCACCATGATGAGCCCCTCCGAGCATGGCCTCGCCTATGTCGGACTCTTTCAGCCGTCCTCGAAGCTGGTGAGCTTTCCGTCGTCGGTTCTCTGCCGAACACTAGTTAGACTCTCCCCTCTCACACCTCTCCATCACTGCTGCTCTCAAACCCTCCCTTTCTCTCGCTCACTCATCTTCTCATATTTCTTCTTACTTTTTAATTCTTTCCTTCTTCTTTTTTGATTTGTAATCTCTCTCTCTCTCTCTCTCTCTCTCTCTCTCTCTCTCTCTCTCTCGATCGAGAGAGAGAGAGAGAGAAGAAAACCCATTGTGATAATTTATTATTATTATTATTATTAAGGTTATATTGTTATTATTATCACTAATACCATTATTATTAATATTATTACTAATAATCATATTATTGTTATTGTAATTATTATCATTAGAATTAATCAAATTGTATTTTCTTTCCAGTAAATTTATACGTGTATTTTCTTAAAAACTATAATTGTGACAAAAATATAATACTAGGACTGGGGCCTACTATTGGGAGTAAAGGGAATTGTATATTAAATATTTCGTGCAATATAGTAGTATTCAAATACAGTCTTTTATAGATATATTTTTAGTATGACACTGTTATGTTTATATTATACTTACTGGTTTTACTAATATATGTTTACACTAATATTAAATATTGTTATATCTCTAAATTATATTATTATATTATTTTAAAATATGATTTTTGGCATAATAATAATATTTTACTATAGTATTCTAGCTATTTTATTTCAAGCATAGTTTGACCTTAAATATATATATTTATTTATAATATTTTTATTTAAAATATAGTTCTTGATAATAAAAAAGTAGTTTTTGCCTAAAAATATTTTGGACTAATAAAATGTAGTTTTCAAATTGTTATATGTAAATTATTTTCAAGTATTTACGTAAAATTATTTTAACTAATAAAATATATTTTTCAAGTATTAAAAATATATTTTTCTAAAATAGTGTATGTGTTATTTACACCACTCCCATCAATTACCAATTCTTGTCCATGGCTAATGTATCTCTAATTCTCTTGTGAATATGGACTTTCTTATGTCGTCCCTAACTAATTGGACTATTCTAGACTGGATGGAACAGTCTGTGCCATCATCGTAGGCCATCTTGCGTAGTTGTAACACCGAAGTCAATTATGTGCCATCATGATCATCACAAGACACCATGCTCCACGCTAGGCAAGATATATTGTCATATTTACTGCTTATATATAGTCTGCATCTTTATTGTTTAGTTATGCATATTTACTGTCTGTTTATTTCCAGTTCATCTAGTCGCATCCATGACTTACTGTTTATAGTTATTTTTTCTTTGCTTCCAGATATACATGATGCCTATGCTAGTCATTTTTTCCAATCATGTCTTGATATTTGCATATGAACCTAGAGTCAAAGGACTACCATTTTTTAGTACATTTTCATAAACTTTTGTCATGGCTGTGCCACGAGATATGTGTGAGCAACATTTAGAGGTACTTGCGTGTTGGCTGATCACCCGTACACATGTGTTAGTACTAACTGCTAATAGATGCATGTTAGGAGATTTGGCAGTTAGTAGAGGTACATGGTCGTGGATACAACTTAGATAGGTGCATAGGGTAGGGAGAACAGTTCATTAATGTATGGGCCAATATTGTACTTTCCTTTTTGTATGCCGGAAGCTCCGCTGGAGATACAGTATGAGCTTACCCTCTCAGGTTGGCCATTGACGTTTATAGAACGTTATGCACTTGGCTGCTGATGCCCCAAGTGGGGACTATGTCGATCCCATTTATAGACAGAAGGTCTATGCATTGAAGGTTTGTTCTTAACTGCATGTTCACCGTAGAATGGTTAGGTGACCTTCGTCGATGTTCTATCACACTCCCTTCTAAGTCATGGCAGGGGCAGTGTCATATCATGGAATAGTATGCCACCCCTTGTCTTTGTTTGGTTGTAGGGGTGGTCCACTATTTCAATAATGGGATACTAGGCCGTGTTATGATTTGGAACATTTTACTTTTACTTGTGACTTTGTGACATATTTTACATTCAATTCATATGACATGTTTATATTATCTTGTTACGTCCCAGGGATGACCTGGTGACCTCTCCAGGTGTGTGTGTTTTCTTGACTTTCTGCAGGAGTTCTAGCCAAGATCGTGGTCTTCTCTATTCCATCGCAGATGACTTGCTCTTGGATCAACATTTGCTACTTCTGACAAATTCTTTCATTCATTATGTATTACTTCTCATTTAAAAGGGTTGGTAGTAGATTTTTCTCCGCCCAACGACTTGTAAAATGACATTTCATATCTGATTCTATAAAAACTTTATTCTTTATTTTATCGATGAGATTAATTAGTGATGATTATACTACATTTACAACTTATATATATTGATTATACGGCTGGCATGTTTACGTATCCAATTTTGTATATTTTGGGACTGGGGTGTTACAATATGATATCCATATGATACACAAAGACCTAGAGTTAAGGTGATATGTAGGTAAGTGCTAGATATCGATAAGAGTATACTTGAAGCTTAGTTCTGGCTAGGTAAGTGCTTGGTATTAATTTCTAACTATGATATAGGTTGCTTAATCTCCGATGTTAAGTGCTTGTGTCAGCCCAAAGTCAAGTGTCAATGTCAGCCCCTTTCTGAAAAAGTAAATTTACATCTGTAAGCCTTTTTGAGGCTTTTAGAGTTATACTTCTTTCCAAAAAATAGGGGAAAAGATAAAGAATAAAAGGAATAAAAAGTCATAAAAAACAAAGAACGAAAAATCATAGAAAAAATTATAATACTTGGCCATTTTTAGTATTTTTCGGAAATCCGATATAACTCTGAAAGCCTTAAATGGCTTGTAGAAGTAATTTTCCTTTGAAGAGAAGAGCTGACCTTGAACATGTGATGACACTTATTTAATAGGATTTGAAATCAGAGTTGTCCACATGTCTATTAGTTTCGGATAGTCACGTGATGAACATGTGTGTCCATCTATTCATCCATTTAGATAATATAATTGAATAATGTGTATCCATCTTTACAGAATTATCTTAAAATGGATATGAATTACTATCTGCACCATCGTTCATGGATGTACAATTTTCATCCTGATGACATATGCAATATGCGGTATGAATTTATTCAGTAGGTAGAGAAGTTCCTGCAGTTCGCTAAGGCATTCCCTCAGTACATGGATCGCACCAAAATTAAGTGTCTATGTCTGAGATGTTGCAACTTAAAATATCATCTAGAACTGGATATGACATATCATCTGTACTTGAGGGGTTTCATGTCGAATTACTATCAGTATATCTCACATGAAGAACTTGTGTCATTACCAACGAAACCAGAGCCTTATGTGGAGCCGTATATGAATTTCTACGACCATGCTGATTACGACGAATGGTGGGTGAACATGGTTTTCAATGCTGCGGGGCCTAGTTTTGATTCTGTAATGCCCCAGTCCCAAAATACGTAGGACTAGGAACGTAGACATGCTAGCTGTATTCATACGACGTACATGGGCCTCATATGGATATATAAGTGTTTGCCATTAAAATTGTTTTGATTGAAATCTTAATACAAACAGAACAGTGATACAATATAGGACTTAGATGTAGTCCTAGGAGTACACTTTTGTTTAAGCTGGGTCCTTAGTGCCAATGGAGCGAGTGGTAATGCGTTGACTCCGTTGACCGGCTGACGGCGGTTATCGATTCTCTGAAGGTGTTGATTGCTCTGGGTGCTGGAGCTTGCTGAGAGGAGGAAGACGTTGAGTGTCTAGAACTGCCTCTCCGGTGATTCTCTGTTGTGGATTCTCTGTGAGTCTTGTGTTCTGAGTCTCTGTGTGTGTGTGAAGGAGATGACCCTTCTATTTATAGTTTTGCAGGCTGGCTGCTCATGCGCGCATGTAGGATGCGCCGGTGTGGGGATGCCACGTGGAGGTTGCTGATGGAGGCGCACGGATGCTGCGCCCTGATCGAGGGGGAGAACTCTTCATACTGCTGTTGTGAGCCGGCACGTAGCAGAGAGAAGATCTTTCCGTTGCTGAAATCTTGGATGAGTTGAGTCAAAAGACACGTGTCGTCGACTCATGGTTCGAAGATCTCGGATTTGGTGGAGAGGAGTGATCTGGTGGGCTGCGCCTTGGATTGGGCGCAGGAGGAGGCTGCGGCTCATAACCTTTAGGAGTTACAAACCACTTGGGGCGCATGGCTTTTGAGGCACATGCAGGCGACTTTCCTTCTGTCTTTCGGGATCAGAGAGCAGTCTGAGGCGCATGGCTTTTGAGGCGCATGCTGATTTGGACGCATGGCCGTAGAGGCGCATGCTGATGGTGAAGTGGCCACGTGGCAGTAGCCGTCGAAACAAAGTCATGATGATGCTGACGTTGCCGACGCTTCGTTTTCTGAAAAGCTGTCAACTGTTCAGTCTTTGGGAGGCGTGCTGCCAACTCTGTCAGTTCAACATTTAATGTTGGTGACGTTCGATGGACAGCTGAGTGGACGCGTCGGTTGGCGTTCCACTCGGTATGGAGATGTGTAGGGGCGCACCTTCTGTAATGCGCCGAGTACTGTAGGGCGCGTCTGTGTGATGCGCCTGATGCCGAAGGGCGCGTCTGTGTGATGCGCTATCTGGCTGGCGCATCGGACATATCTTTTAATGAAGCGGCTGTCTCGCTCTTCGAGTGCCATAAATAGCCGTTTGGCTGAATTCGAGGCGTCTAGTTCATCCATTTAATGTAAATTCATTGCACGGAATTCGGAGGGCCATCCACTTGGCGCGTGGGTTTGATTTGCCCGGCCTATAAATAGTGGCATGGAGAGAAGATTTGCTTCTCATTCCCTCACGTACTTCCAACATGAACTTGAATATGCGGGTGCATTCTGTTGACGAAGTACTCCCGAGGGTGAAAATGAGACGCTGTGTTGTCTTTGATGCACTTGAAGGTGACTGTTACATCCAAAAGACGGAGTCGAGGGCTTCTGAGGCAGGCGGAAGGTGCCTGTTGCATCCAAAGATAGGGATGCTCGAGCCTCGTCTTCGTTATTCCGGAAGAGCCGTAGATCGGAATGGCGGTGCAAGGCTCTCTCTTCCTACAAAGTGGGGTTTCCCCACTTTGATCGTGTCGAAAGCTGCTTCTTTAGCCGCGGTTTCGATCACGGTCTTCCTTCGGCTTTGGAGGCTCTTTCGAAGCCTCCCCTGGCCACATCATTTGCGGTGCTCTTCTCTTCCTTGGTTCCAGCCAGAGGGTTAAATGCTTTGTGTATCGAAGCATTTATCGGGCGAGCCTGGTTGGAAGAGCGGCACATAACTGGGCTCTGCTCGGCCAGGTGAGCCTGACTGGAAGAATTTGGCTGAAGGGATGCACATAACTGAGCTGCTGAAGATATGGTGGGATACGCCTGGTTGGAGGCGCATGATGTCTGCTGCGCCTGATGACAGCGCATGGTGACTGGCGGCGCATGATGACTGCTGCGCCTAACTGGAGGCGCATGGTGGCCGCTGCGCTTATCTGAAGGCGCATGGTGGCCGCTGGCTGTAGACTTAGGCTCTTTCCTTTGTAGAAATTCTCCTTTGTACAACCTTTTCTAGACATGTAATAGACTTTTATATATAAATAAAAAGTCCTTCTTTAAATGTCTATACTTATTGACTTTGCTGTGAAGTTCTTCGTCTGTGTTCTGGCGCATGTAGTGTCTGGCGCATGGGTTTTCTGTTTGTGAAATTCCATGCTTCTACAAGACCCCCTTCAAAGTTTTCAAAACTTTTGAATAAGTTTTGGAATACTTTGAATAAGAAGCATGGAGGTCAGGGCGCATGATTTCTGGGCGCATGCCTGTTCGGGCGCATGGTCTTCTCAGTTGATGATGATGATGTCTCGGTAACCGAAAAGATTAATGATGATCTTTTGGTTTTATTTGCTGCTATCCTTGCACAGAACCCGAGGCGACGGTTGAGATCATACGTCATCTGTTCACGCGTGCGACCAAGCCCTATAAATAGGTAAGAGTTGGAGAGAGAAAGGGTTCTTCTTCTCTGTGCCTCTGCTTCTTTAGAGTTTCTTCTTCAAAAACCCTAACTTCTCCTTTTTCGAGAGAATGGCTCCCAAGACTCCTCGCGGCGCTGCCAGCAAGGGGAAGGAGAAAGCGAAGGAGTCCGCGGATGTTGCGGCGGCTGTCGTTCCTCGTCGGCCTGTCGAAGTTCGGCCGGAGGTGGTTGGTAAGTCTCATTGTCCGTACGCCAACGCACATAGGCCTTGAGTCTTTAATGATGTGCCGCGGTCTTTGCCTGCCGACGCGCGTGGGTTTAAACCCTGGTGATGCGCCGAGGCTATACTGCTGACGCGCATGGGTTCAAACCCTGAAGATGCGCCGAGGCTATACTGCTGACGCGCATGGGTTCAAACCCTGGAGATGCGCCAAGGCTATACTGCTGACGCACATGGGTTCAAACCCTGGAGATGCGCCAAGGCTATACTGCTGACGCGCATGGGTTCAAACCCTGATGATGCGCCAAGGCTATACTGCTGACGCGCATGGGTTCAAACCCTGATGATGTGCCGCAGTTTTCTCCTTTAGACACATTTGTGTGTCCTCTTCTGACTTTTTTCTGATTTTTTACTAGTGTCGATGGCAATCCCGCCTTTGAGTGAAGTTTTCTTGGAGGCTGCCTTCAACCAAATGGGAGTAGAGCATAACGAGGAAGTGATAAACCCTGCTCAAGATGCTATTATGCTGGATCAGCCTCCTGAGAGAATGACCCTAATCCGTGAACAGCAGTATTGGTTCCTCAAACGGATGATAGAGCGTGGAGTCATTAAACCCTCCACATCTGATAAAGTGACCTTCCTGAAGCCTGAGTTCCTGTTTGGAGACCGTCTCACTTCTACTGATTCGTCAGTACTGAAGGTCAAGGAGGACTGGTTCTTTACTGCGAATGGAGTGCATATGACTGTTAAGCAACTTGAACGTCAGTGGCCTTTGACGTCCTTCTGTCGCCTTGTTTCCCAGAGGAGAATGTCTTGGGAGCTTACCCCTTCTCAGGGGGGAGCGATGACTGGTGTCATCCAAATTGATTCTACTTCCGACCAAAGGGATGCTTTGACCGTTGTACGGTCTGGGTCTTCTTACACTTGGCGGACTTTACGTCCTGGGAGCCTCTTCAGTGATGTACCCATTGATATGTTTGCTTATAGTGCTTCGACTTTTATACATCGTATGTTTTTGATGGAACGTTCCTACCCGACAGGAGAGTTTCGGGTGGAGGGTTGGTGCCATTACGTCTCCAAATGGGATAAACTGACGCTCTGGATCTTGTCGCGGTTTCGGACTGAGCTCCGAGAGATCGGGTTGACTGCCGCGATCCGTGCTACCCAGGCAGGTGTTGACCTTAATAGGCACATGTTCCTCGCACTCCTGGAGATGTTTGATATCCATACCGGGACCTTCTTTACTCCGGTGGGGGAATTAGGGTTCGCACTTCATGAGATGTACGAGGTGTCAAAACTCCCTTGGGGGTCGGAACCCTATGAAGAGTACTTTCCCACCAACGAGGAACTTCAAGTCCTGGGGGACAGGGCTGAGGAGATGACGGCCGTCTTCAAGGAAGTGGCGAGTCATCATTACTATATGCAGAGACGGGATAGGAACGGGACGCAGCCTCATGTGACCGCTTGGAGAGATCATGTCTTTAGACAAGACAAGGAGGATCCCTCATAATTTTCCACCCTACCGGCGCTCTCTCGTAGCGAAGTGTTGTCCGAAATGAGCAGGTTAGGGGAGAAAAATCCCCGAGGAAATGAGGACCAGCAGTCAGATGCACGCTCCTACAGCTGCTTCTGGCATCTTGCTTATCGGATGTCACCCAAGGCGGTGTTGGCATCCTACCTGATGATATGGCTCCGGGATTGCGTGTTCGCGGGCAGATCCGGTGCCGTAGAGAGGATGACCCGAAACTTAATCCTGCCAGCCGTGAAGCTGGTTTTCGGCCGGCGTTTGGCTCTTCTCCCCGCAATGGTATGTAACCTGCAGCGAGGTTTGAGAGACTTTGCTGGAAATGTAATTCATGACAGAGGCAGAAACAATAACTTCCCGCGCGCTGAACTGCCGTTTCACTATTTGATGGGATGGCTGATTTTGCATCATCCCAGTGTGATGAGCCCAGGCTCGGAAGGAGATTATAAGGCTGGAGATGCATTCCTTCGTTGTTTCCATCGGAGGAGCTGGTCGTATACCGGTGTCCCGGTTTGTAGAAAGGTTTTATCCCGTCTTCAGGGTTGGGAGATCACCAAAGTTGGTCCCATCTATTTGGGTTTTGAGGCCAACGAGGATTTAAGGGACCTGGGCGAAGGTACCACCACTCTGCCTCAATGGGGATTTCGCTGGTTGCAAAGTATCCGGCCGTCCCATCTGGTGTACCGGAACAGGAATCAGTGCTACCTGGAACCATACTTGCCGAGCCGTTTTGCGCGGCAATTTGGTTATGCTCAGATGATGTTGGATAACCCCAGTAATACCCTGGGGTATGTTGGAAGTTTGTTGGATGGTGTACGAGCTTGGCATTACTATAATGCCGGATGTACCGGAGCTCGTTTTACGTTGCCCGTCCCCGATCCGCGGTCGCCCATTCTTTACTCGGCCGCCAAATTTTACTGTGTTATGGCTGCCCCGCCCTCCGGATATGACAGGGAGACCAGCCTTATCGCAGGCATCCAGTTAGCAGCGACTGGGGATACACCAGTGAAGGCCCGACCGCATCGTCCGTCAGGGGTGGATCAACGGAGTGCCCCCTCCGCATCACAAGCAGAACCTTCTGGCGATCGATCGAAACGATGTGCAGATACAGGGGCTGAATCTCTTGTGTCGAAGAAGCAGAAGAAGGCATCGTTACCGACGGTGTCATCGGATTCGGCGTCCGAAGAGGTAAGGACATCCTACTAAATCTGATTTTGGTTCCGTCACTGACGAGGCCTGATCTTCTTTTGTAGGAGCCGCTAAAAAGAAAACCTCGTACCCCAAAGTCGGGTAGGAGTAGGCGAGAAGAGATGGCAAGCTCGCCTGGAGTGCGTATCCCGCCGACAATGATGTCTCTCATGGAGGAAGATCCGGAGGATACTGTCATCGTGGAGGTTCCAGTATCCCCGGGTTATGTCAGGAGGGACCCTGAGGGTGCAGCAGCTTCCGAGGTGACGAAGGCCACAGCGGAGGCTTCACATATCGAAGGTTTAGCAAGTGCGCAGCTTCCAGGTGATGAAGAGGAATGGAGTTCATCATCTTCCGATGACATCGCTCCGGAGCTGCAGGAGTCTGTTGCGGGGGCAGCAGAAGCGGTGAGGGTAGAGGAGAGGGTTGATTCCCCTCTTTGTCATGATGAAGGGAGGTCGGCTGAATCATTGCCGAATCCTTCCTTGGCTTCAACCATGGACATAGAGATGGCTACCGATCAGGCGGTAGCGATAGATTCTGTCCCTGTAGAGGGACTTGAGAAGAATGAGACCCTTCTGCCGGTCTTGTCTTCTGGGGCTGGCCAGGAGATAAATGTTGATCTCCCTGTTTTGTCGGGGGAGGTAGCTGATGCTGATAGAACGTCGGGGGTAGAAGAGGTGGCCGTTGACGTCGGTGATGTCTCCGGGCTTGAGAAGGGTAAGGGTGTGGAACCCTCTGCTGCTCCTTCTACTTGGGGTACTATCACGACGCATGTGCCGGCTCCTTCTGTTCCTTCGGCACCTCGGGCTAGCAGTCTGGCCCCTGTTGATGAAGAGCCTATTGCTGCCGAGGTTCAAACCTCTCAGATCGAGGTTGGCGAATCTTCCTCCAGTCCGCAAACTGTAGTAGCTCCCCCAACTCCTGCTATGACGCCGCAGGTGCTGGCGGATGCCGACGAGTATGTGAAGTTCCTCGTCGAGGGAGTGTACAAAATGCTGGAGAAAGGAGTATCTGCAGTGATGGATGGCAAGGGGAGCTTTGCGACAGCAAAAGCTTTGGCAATGCCTTGTATCGAGCTGATCCGCACTCACCAGGGCCATGACCATATGGCTGAAATTCTGGAGGTTTCGGTGATTGAGCTGGACGAGCGGCTCGCGGAACTGCAGCACATCCAACGAAATGACCTCTCTGTCTTGATAGATGCAGAGATAGGGAAGTTGATTGCTGAAATCGAGGCTTCCCATCGGGCCGATGTGAGCAGTTGGGAGCGTGAAGTGGCTGGGACTGAGGCTGCGGCGGAGCAGTTGTCTCAATCTATGGAGAACACGACGGAGAAGCGGGCTGCTGTGGACGCTAACATCGTAGAGGTTGATGCTCAGATGCGCCGTCTTGAAGACCAGCGGGCCCAACTTCAACTAGAAGCTGATCGTGTCCTGGCTGAACACGTGGCATTCAAGCAGGAGGAAGCGACTCTTACTCAGCGGACCCTTGCTTTGGCTCAGCAGCGACGACAGCTTGATGAGAAGTATGAGAGTAAAACTTCTGCTGAGGCTGTCGGATTAATGCGTCAAGAAGCCGAGCTGCGAGTCCAGGCGACTGTGGAAACTCGCATTGCTGACCTGAGACGTCGAGTCAGAGAGCTTTCATCCCACCCTGGAGAGGATCGGGGACTGTAGCTTCTCTTCTTTTTATATGTTTTTGCAACTCTTGCTGGGGAAATAGCGTATATCTGTACTCCCTTCTTTGAAAAATAAAGAAATATACTATCTTTTTTTTTTGTGATGTGTTCATTTTTGATCTCATGAACTTGATGATTTGTGTGGACCTATTATCTTTTGCGCACCTTGGTTTTTTAGGTACAGATAATAAGTTTGAAGGAACCAACATGTTTGCTCAGAGGTAATGTGGACATGGCAATCATTAGGTTCAAATGATAGAATCTTCCTACTCAGAGGTATTTATGGACATGGTAGGAATGATCCTGGGGGATACGCTGAACAACTCAGAGGTAATGTGGACATGGAAGTTCTGCGATCAATGTACGACAACACAGGAGTTGTTTGTACGGGATGTTTACTCAGAGGTAATGTGGACGTGGTAAACATGAAGGATAGCGTAAGCTCACGAAATGTAAGGTTCCGCTTTGTAGGATGTAGAGAGACAACTCAGAGGTAATGTGGACGTGGTTATCTTTCTACGGAAGGATGCCACGGAACAGCTGGGTTCCGGAAGCGTTTGATTTTTGTGAAAAGAGGTTATTTGGGGAAATACATGTCTTGGAGGATGTCAAGAATAGTACTTCTTTAGGAACTTGCCGTTGATGGGCATCATGAACAAGTCCCCATTGGGTTTGGCGAGCCGGTAAGCACCGTTTGAGTATACCGTCTCAATGATGAAGGGTCCTTCCCATTTGGGCTCGAACTTCCCTGGTGTCTTGTGAGTTAACACCATTGGCCTTCTGACTGCTAAAACCAGGTCGCCAACTTGGAAAGTTCTTTGCTTGACCTTCTTGTTGAAAGCCTGTGATATACGGGCTTGGTAAAGTTCGATGCGTTGTTGAACTAGGAGACGCTTTTCGTCAAGTGCCTCCAGTTCCCGCAGACGACGACGTTGATTGTCTTCTTCTGTGAGATCGTTTGTGATTGCCACGCGGAGCGAAGGTATCTGTATCTCGAGAGGCAGTACTGCTTCGCTCCCGTAGACCAGGGAGAATGGAGTGTTGCCTGTTGGGGTCCGTACCGTTGTGCGGTAGGCCCAAAGGCATTCGCCAAGCTTTTCGTCCCAGTCGCGTTTGTTGGATGACACGACCTTTTTGAGTAGCCTGACGATAGTTTTGTTGAACGCCTCGGCCAATCCGTTTGCTGCCGGATTGTAGGCGGTTGAGGCCACATTCTGAATGCGATTCTTGTCACAGAACCTGCTGAAAATGTGGCTGATAAACTGAGGACCATTGTCATGGATGATCCGCCGGGGTACTCTGAAACGGTAAATGACATGGTGTTTGATAAAGCTGACCACCCTGGAGCTTTTTACTTCCGCTAGTGGGACTGCTTCCGCCCATTTGGAGAAGTAATCGGTGATGGCCAGGATGAAGCGGTGTCCTCTCGATGAAGGAGGGGTGATTGGCCCTACAATGTCCATGCCCCAGGCTTCGAATGGCCAGGAGGCGACTGTAGGATGTAGAGGTTCAGATGGTGTATGTATGAAGTCTGCATGAAGTTGGCATGCATGGCACTTCTTAGCATATTCCACTGCGTCGGCAACCATGGTTGGCCAGTAGTAGCCCATACATCGTAGTCGATCTTGCAACTTAGGCCCTGGTTGGTGAGCTCCGCAAGTTCCGTCATGAGCTTCTCGAAGAGCTTCGGCTGCTTCTTCGTTAGACAGGCATCGAAGGAGAAGCTCGTCGAAGGAGCGTCGGTACAGCGTTTTAGTGGCTGTATCGTAGTAGAATCGAAGAGAGCGTCTCTTGACTGAGACGGCTTCCTTCGGGTCCTCTGGAAGGATTCCGTAGACAGCGAAGTCGATGAACGGGAACCTCCAGTCTCGGACATTAACATCGGTGTTCGTCGGCATGGCGTGAGCCATTTGCAAACATAGGTTATTTCTGGGATAAATCAGGTCTCGGCCAGTCACCGTAACATAATGTTGAGTCCCAAGGGGCGCGGCCAATGAGGCTGCGAGGCCAGCCAGAGCGTCAGCCTCCAAGTTTTGTAGGCGGGGTACATGTTCGATGAAGAACCCAGTGAAGGTTGAAATGATGTTCAATGCAACTTCATGGTAAGGGATCAAATCTTCATGGCGAACCTCGTATTGCCCCCGAATCTGGTTTACGACGAGTTTCGAGTCGCCGTAGGCTTCCAGATGATCCACCCCCAGCTGTTGTGCTAGCTGGAGTCCCATGACGAGTGCATTGTACTCAGCAACATTGTTGGAGCACGGCTTCGAAAGGGAGTATGCGCGCTGGATGACCAGCTGATCGGGGGAGACCAAGACTACCCCCACTCCCGCGATGATTTGGCCGTTGGGGCCCGTTCTTGAAGCGCCATCGAAGAACATCCGCCAGACGGGGCTTCCTTCAGTGACTTTTGATTCTTGGACTTCATCCGGGATGTCTTCATAGAGTTTTGAAGATTCTGGGATGGGGTGTGCAGCTAAAAAGTCAGCCAGAGCCTGACCCTTGACCGCCTTCTGCGGGACAAACACCATGTTGTATGGCGTTAGTAGGATCGCCCATGTAGCCAGCCGGGAGTTTAATGACCCTGGCTTCGTCATGATAACTCTGAGCGGATTGACTCGGGAGATGACGTGAATTGTCTGGCCCGAGACGTAATGACGAGTCTTCTGAATGGCAAACACCAAAGCCAAGCACTCCTTTTCAACGGGGTTGTACCGGTGTTCGGCCCCGATGAGTGTTCGACTGAGGTAGTAGATTGCTTGCTCGTAGCCTGCATCGCTGTTTTGAGCCAGCAAAGCGCCGAGGGAATGATCCATGGCACGGACGTAGAGGAGGAACGGTTTGTCGGCGACAGGTGCCACTAGGACTGGCGGGCTTGTTAAGTAAGCCTTGATGTCGTCGAAAGCCTTTTGGCACTCCTCTGTCCAGACATAAGAGACTCCTTTCTTCATGAGCTGAGTAAAGGGTTGACATTTACCGGAGAGGTTTGCTATGAACCTCCGGATGTATGCCAAACGTCCCTGTAAGCCCCGAAGTTCTCGAAGGTTCTTCGGAGGGTCCATGTTAAGGATGGCTTTAGTCTTCTCGGGATCGACAAGAATGCCTTTTGCCGTGATGACAAAGCCCAAGAATTTGCCGCTAGAAACCCCCAGGAAGGATTTGGCGGGGTTCATTTTGAGTTGATGTGCCCGCATGAGATCGAAGACCGTCTTTAGGTCCTGTAGGTGATCTCTTTTGAGGCGGCTCTTGACTGCGATGTCGTCAACATAGCACTCAACTGTCTTGCGAAGATGTTGACGGAAGATGGTGCTCATAGCTCGCTGGTACGTTGCACCGGCGTTCTTCAAGCCGAAGGGCATTACTGTGTAGCAGAAAACACCTTTCGGAGTCCTGAATGACGTGTGTTTTGCGTCATCGGGGAACATCTTGATTTGATTGTAGCCTGAATACCCGTCCATGAAGGACATGCGTTCAAAGCCACATGTGTTGTCGATCATTACATCGGTGATTGGGAGCGGGAATTCATCCTTCGGGCAAGCAGAGTTGAGATCCCTGAAGTCGATACAGACTCGTATCTTCCCGTTCTTCTTGGTGACAGGGACGACGTTGGCTACCCAGTCCGGGTATTGTTCCTCACGGATGAAGCCACTGGTCAAGAGCTTGTCCACCTCCTGGTCGATGGCGTTCATGATGTCCGGGCGGAAGCGTCGCTGTTGTTGTTTGATAGGTTTGACATCTGGTAAGATGTTCAACCTATGCATCGCGATCTGTGGATCGAGACCCGGCATGTCTTCGTAGCTCCAGGCGAAGACGTCGATATATTCCTTAGCCAGTTGGACTAAAGATTCTCGGTCTTCTCCTTCCAAGCTTTTGCTAATAAAGATGGGTTTAGAAGAAGACCCATCCCCGAGGTCGATCTGCTCGACTTCGTCTTCGGTGGGAGGTTCTCGTAACTCAAAACGAGACTCCCATTGTTCTCCTAGGCGTTGAGCCCATGGTTCCTCTTCGAAGGGTTCCGACGGTTGGTCTTTGCCTTCATCTTTCTGAGGTTGCGCCGATGTCATGTTAGCTGACAGTACTTTCCTGAAGACTGATCCGATACTGGTATCGGAATCCCACGTCGATGCTTCTGACGAGTGGGAATGTTCTATGTCTTCTGCGTCTGAACTCTCTGGAGTTGATGGCGGCGTGACATAGCCTAACCCCCGTCGAGTCCGATTATAGTAATCCTGTGGCTTTCCATTGGGCATCGAAAGCCGGACAGGGAGATGCCGACCCTTGCCGTAGTTTAGGCCTTTATTGCTTTTCAGGTCGTAGCCTATCTTTTGGATGATGTGCTTAGCCGCATCTGTGTACCGATAGACTTGTACTCTGCCGGTATCAGGTTCGGGCTCGATTGACGGGAGGTCCCGACGACGCTCGATTTTGCCCGAGATGATGGTGCCTTCGTCTCGGCTTCGTGGAGGGACTATGAAGACTCCTTGAGACGGGACTATTTGATTATGGTAGACGGTCGTTACTTGTGTTTGTAACGACCGTAGACCGTTGTCTAATGTATACATGGCATTCCAGTGTGGAAGACAAGAATAATTGAAAGACACTCTTTTATTGATAAAGTACGAGATTTTATCCCGTAGGATTACATTGTCGAAGGAGGGTGCGTCTACATCAGCAGAGATATATTCGCCAAGCTCCTCGTCTGTAAGCACTGGGGTCAGATCAGGAGAGTCCTCCACCGCTCTGACTTTGGGGTCTGAGAGGGTTATGTGAGCCCTCTCCAGCATCTTGGATGACTGCGGCGGCTTGCCTTTAAGACGCACCTTGAGGGGTGCCTCGGTTGCGCCTTCGATGAGTGGCGCCTTCCCTTGTAATTTTACCACCAGGGGAGCCGCTGTTTGTGGTGGCTTCCCCTTGAGGCGTATCTTCAGGGGAGCTTCGCGAGCTGGCGCTTTTCCTGAGAGCTTGATGCTCATTGGAGGCGCCTTCTGGGGTGGTCTCCCTTTCAGACGAATTTTCAAGGGGGCGTCAGGAGTCACTTCGGGCTCCAAGTCCGGCTCTGTTGTCGTCTTTGCTTCATCATCGGTTAAGCTGGGTCCTTAGTGCCAATGGAGCGAGTGGTAATGCGTTGACTCCGTTGACCGGCTGACGGCGGTTATCGGTTCTCTGAAGGTGTTGATTGCTCTGGGTGCTGGAGCTTGCTGAGAGGAGGAAGACGTTGAGTGTCTAGAACTGCCTCTCCGGTGATTCTCTGTTGTGGATTCTCTGTGAGTCTTGTGTTCTGAGTCTCTGTGTGTGTGTGAAGGAGATGACCCTTCTATTTATAGTTTTGCAGGCTGGCTGCTCATGCGCGCATGCAGGATGCGCCGGTGTGGGGATGCCACGTGGAGGTTGCTGATGGAGGCGCACGGATGCTGCGCCCTGATCGAGGGGGAGAACTCTTCATACTGCTGTTGTGAGCCGGCACGTAGCAGAGAGAAGATCTTTCCGTTGCTGAAATCTTGGATGAGTTGAGTCAAAAGACACGTGTCGTCGACTCATGGTTCGAAGATCTCGGATTTGGTGGAGAGGAGTGATCTGGTGGGCTGCGCCTTGGATTGGGCGCAGGAGGAGGCTGCGGCTCATAACCTTTAGGAGTTACAAACCATTTGGGGCGCATGGCTTTTGAGGCGCATGCAGGCGACTTTCCTTCTGTCTTTCGGGATCAGAGAGCAGTCTGAGGCGCATGGCTTTTGAGGCGCATGCTGATTTGGACGCATGGCCGTAGAGGCGCATGCTGATGGTGAAGTGGCCACGTGGCAGTAGCCGTCGAAACAAAGTCATGATGATGCTGACGTTGCCGACGCTTCGTTTTCTGAAAAGCTGTCAACTGTTCAGTCTTTGGGAGGCGTGCTGCCAACTCTGTCAGTTCAACATTTAATGTTGGTGACGTTCGATGGACAGCTGAGTGGGCGCATCGGTTGGCGTTCCACTCGGTATGGAGATGTGTGGGGGCGCACCTTCTGTAATGCGCCGAGTACTGTAGGGCGCGTCTGTGTGATGCGCCTGATGCCGAAGGGCGCGTCCGTGTGATACGCTATCTGGCTGGCGCATCGGACATGTCTTTTAATGAAGCGGCTGTCTCGCTCTTCGAGTGCCATAAATAGCCGTTTGGCTGAATTCGAGGCGTCCGGTTCATCCATTTAATGTAAATTCATTGCACGGAATTCGGAGGGCCATCCACTTGGCGCGTGGGTTTGATTTGCCCGGCCTATAAATAGTGGCATGGAGAGAAGATTTGCTTCTCATTCCCTCACGTACTTCCAACATGAACTTGAACATGCGGGTGCATTCTGTTGACGAAGTGCTCCCGAGGATGAAAATGAGACGCTGTGTTGTCTTTGATGCACTTGAAGGTGACTGTTACATCCAAAAGACGGAGTCGAGGGCTTCTGAGGCAGGCGGAAGGTGCCTGTTGCATCCAAAGATAGGGATGCTCGAGCCTCGTCTCCGTTATTCCGGAAGAGCCGTAGATCGGAATGGCGGTGCAAGGCTCTCTCTTCCTGCAAAGTGGGGTTTCCCCACTTTGATCGTGTCGAAAGCTGCTTCTTTAGCCGCGATTTCGATCACGGTCTTCCTTCGGCTTTGGAGGCTCTTTCGAAGCCTCCCCTGGCCACAGCATTTGCGGTGCTCTTCTCTTCCTTGGTTCCAGCCAGAGGGTTAAATGCTTTGTGTATCGAAGCATTTATCGGGCGAGCCTGGTTGGAAGAGCGGCACATAACTGGGCTCTGCTCGGCCAGGTGAGCCTGGCTGGAAGAATTTGGCTGAAGGGATGCACATAACTGAGCTGCTGAAGATATGGTGGGATGCACCTGGTTGGAGGCGCATGATGTCTGCTGCGCCTGATGACAGCGCATGGTGACTGGCGGCGCATGATGACTGCTGCGCCTAACTGGAGGCACATGGTGGCCGCTGGCTGTAGACTTAGGCTCTTTCCTTTGTAGAAATTCTCCTTTGTACAACCTTTTCTAGACATGTAATAGACTTTTATATATAAATAAAAAGTCCTTCTTCAAATGTCTATACTTATTGACTTTGCTGTGAAGTTCTTCGTCTGTGTTCTGGCGCATGTAGTGTCTGGCGCATGGGTTTTCTGTTTGTGAAATTCCATGCTTCTACAATAAGCTGTAAAATACAGTAAACCACAACTAACTAATCTCATCCACAAAATGTAAGAATAAAAGATATCATATAATTAACTATGAATTGTCTTGATACAATATGTTGGACGGAGACAAATCCACTACCAACTATGAAAAGAAATACATAACAAAGAAAGAGTTTGGCGAGCGAGGCGAAGACGATCAAAGTGCAATCATCCTCGAAGAAATGAAGATAGCCACGACTAGAGCTAGAGCACCTGCGAAAGACAAGAGCACACACCTGGCGAGATAACCAGGTCCTCAGAGGGACGTAACAAGACACATAATATCATGCCATATAAACTAAATAAATATTGCTCAAATAAATAAGTTAATTGAATTATAACATGGTCCAAATGACACCTATTGAACTAGCTTACCATCCCCCCAACCAAACAAGGACAGGAGATGGTAAACTAATTCACGATGACGTATCTTTCCATGCTATGAATCTAATATGGTATCCGGACCCCAACAAGGTTCAATACCTTTCCATCGAAGTAGTAAGCCACACCTACAACCAAATAAGGACAAGATGTGACGAACTAATCCGCGATAAGTTATTGTTCCAAGCCACGGTTAGATAAAAGCACCAAAACCAAAAGTACTCGTACCTAACGGACAAAGGTGCCTAACCAATGTAAGTAAAATGTAGTTAAGAACAATCTTTCCTACGCATGGGCCCTGGCTAAAATAGGATCGACGTAGTCCCCCCTTGGGGCACCAGAGGTCCAATCAATAAGAGCATAACGTTCCGCAGAACGTTAGTGGCCGTCAATAATCATGGTTCATCAACCCCGTATCTCCAGCGGAGCTTCCGGGTCACAAGGGAAAGTGCATCGAAGCCCATATGCTAAGGAATTGTCCTCCCCGTCCAATGCCTACTATGTTGTATCCACAACACAAACCTCTATTAACCGCTAAGTCAAACTAAGCATGCAACCTCTATTAGCGGTTATTCCTATCGCACGGCTTATACATACCGGTGGCCAGCCAGTCACGCATGTCCGTGTTCTACATGCGACACATAACTTCGTGGTACAACGTGTCAAGGCCAATAAATGCAACACACAAGGTGGTCCCTTAAATCTAGGTTTTATATGTAAGAAAAATAATATATAGCAGGAAATATAACTGAACAGTAAGTTCTAATATGTTATGCCATGTATCACAGTTTATTTTGCATAAAGATAATAATGAATAATGCATAAAATATGAGCTAAAATAAATAAACAACAAATGGCAAGGTGTCTTTCCTGGTAGTATGCCTGGTGTGCTACAATGATCAATGTGGCACGAACTGCGACTTCGATGTAATAACTAAGGAAGAAGGCCTCCGACGATGGCACAGACAGTTCCATCGGGTCCAGAATAGTCAGATTAGTTAGGGTCGATAGGAGGAAGTACAAAATTAGCGAGGGAATAGGGGAACTGGGTTTGGTCATGGACATGAGGAATATCAAAGGAAGTTGGATAGACAAAATATTTATGATTTTTAGAAAACTATTTATAATCCTTGAAAACTATATTTTATTATCCCAAAATATTAGATAAGTAGTAAAATCGTTTTAAGTTGAAAACTATAGTTTACCCAGTAAAATATTATGTAAATAATATATTTTATTAGTCAAAATAGTTTTTGGATAATACTTGAAAATATGAAATTTATTTTTAGGCAAAAGCTCTAAGTTTGTAGAAATATAGTTTGAGATAGAAACTATATTAATTAAAATATCTGAAAAATTCTAGTAATTTATTTATAATTTTTGAAACTAAATTTACAGGTCAAAATATTTATTTTTAGAAAATTTCTAAAATAATAATAATATAATACTAAGAACATGATAACATTAAGATGCTAGTACTACTACTATCTTGTATTTTCAGAATATAGCATGCTAAAAATAAAAGATACATAAATCAATTTAAAAATGCAATAACCTAATAATATCTAACATTAATGTTAATACCTATTAAAAATGATGATCATAATAATGATAATAATAATAATAAGATAACAGATACTAAAAAGAAGAAGAAAAAAATTAACCAAAACACAAAAACAATTAACAATAATTGTTATAAACAAAATAATAAAAAAACAAATAAAAAAAATAAAGTGCAGCAGTGCTCTCGAATAAGAAGGGGGAGAGAAAAGAGAAAAGAGAGAGAGAGGAAGGGGGCGGTCGGGAATCAAGAGCGGAGGAAGGAAGTCAGGAAGTGAGGGAAGGAGATGCGGATGCTCGCCGGGCGCGTGCGGTGGGGCGCTGCGCCGGAGGAGGCGGCGGAGGGAGCGTCTAGGCGGTGGTGCGCTGGAGGCGAGGTGTTCCGACTTGTGGCGTCGGAGGAAGGCTGAGGAGAGAGTGAGCTCGGGAACAGCGGCTAGGATCGGTGGTCAAGAGAGTGGGATAAGAGCGGGAGAAGGTTAGTAGAAGAGAGGAGAGAATGGAACTGTTCACCAGACGGCATGGCGGTAGGAGGGTACCGCGGCTGGAGGCGGCGCGGGACTCGCCGTCGCTCGCCGTGGTGGGGCGGGGCGCGCTCGGCTCTGGCGCGGCGGCCTCACGGAGGAGCGGAGAGAAAGGGATGAGTTCGGGGTGTCGAGGAACCGGTCGGACGCTGTGGCGGAAGGAGGTAAGTGATGGTGGTGGTCGTGTTTGATTTTAATTGGCAATTTTCTAGGGTTCTTCTTTTTCTTTTTGTGTGGCGGCCGGCCGGCGATGGCTGGGGCGGCGGTGGTTGTCACGACCCGTACTCTAGAGTAAGGACACGAGACGTGGGTACGTCCAGCCTACGCCGCAGTGTCGGCGGTAGAACGATGTCCTAGATCAAACATCTAACAATATAAAGGTACCTGTAGAGTATATACTCTTCGAATGGAGGTGACATAGCAGATACAGTCTCAATCACATCTAAGGTAGAGCATGATAAAGATAGATAAAACATGAAATCTAAAAGAGATACAGCAGATAGAAGTCTAAGTGTCTAAGATACACAAACCTAGAAATACATCTCAAAACTCAAATACAATAATCCATAAATATAACTCAAGACAACTGAAAATAAACTATGAGCAAAATCTTAGCTATCTATACAACCTCTACTGTGTCTCCTCTAGGCTAGCAGGCAACCTCCAAGCTATCTGTAAAATTTATTAACAGGTCCAGTCAGGACAGGAGCGAGCACAATACATCTCAACAGTTCATAGCAGGGTAGAAAATATAATCATGCAGTAAAGTAAGATACAGGTACTGAAAGAAATGCTGTATGTAAACAGAGAGAGAACTGTAAATAGAAATATCTACTATAAATAGAGACTAACAGTGGCTAGTGAGTCAGAGTACAATATAGACATGTAAATGGCATAGGAGATTCTGATGCTACACTATGGAAAGATTCTGATGCTACACTACTTGGATAATATTCACATGTCTACTTCTACTCCCCCGTACCCCCAATCAATACACAAGGATCCAACCAGGTTATGTTATGATTCCATACAAAGGCCTCCGAAGGGTGATACATGGATGTCCCATAAATAGGGATTCTAAGAGATTCTAGGAGACCCAATAAATAGGATAAGGATTCAAGGAAGACTCTGTGATCATGAAAGTATATGTCATAAGTGATCAATGAACCAATGAAGCATAGTGATACTCCATGTAAGTGAAACGCACAGAACATGAAGTACCCGATGCTCCCTGAAGGGATAACATCTCAAGAAGGGATCCATATAGTACCAATCCGTGTGACCAACGTGACAGTATCAAGTAAAGTAATGTAAAGCAGAAAAATAATTCTAAGCAGGATATGAAATGATCAGAGAATGTACTCGCCTGCTATCTGAATGTCCAAAGGAAATGTACTGTCCGAGGAGGTGTCTGGCTCCTATTTAGAACAGCACAAGTCACAACAAGTCCAAAATGGTAAAATAAAGCTCTACTATACATTCTACATAATTCTAGGTCATTCTACGTCAAAGTCAACTCTTGGTCAACTCTGATGGAACTGGGGATTCCCAGGACCCGTTCTTTGGTGTACATATTGATCGATAGAAAGTTAAACAGATCTAATACGTGTTCTAACCCTTCATAGGCGGAAACTAGGGTTCACGAATTATACCTGCGGCTGAAAGGAGACAAGTAATTCCTGGCAATCTCGAGCGGACGATCCCAAGATCTTCTGTACGTATTCCTTCCTCGAGTTGGACGTCGTGTGGGTGACGATCTCCCAACCTTTTCTTCTTCTTGGCAGCCCTCTCTTTCTCTCCTTACGTGAATCACGAAATTAAAGAAAGTTTTTGATTTTTTTGATCGGGTAATGTGGCGGACAGAGAATAGAGGATATATATAGGCTACGGCAGGGACCATGAGGAAAAATTAGGGTTAGGCCTCCTAACGGATCTGGATATCCCGTGTTCAGCCCGAACACACAATCCAGGCCCATTTAAATAGCTCGGTCCACTAATAAGCTATTGTTGCACTACCTCCCTAATCCCAAATTATGTTTGTGGGCTCCTTTTATTATATGCTCGTTTGGCTCCCCATGTTAAGATATCGTATGTCCGTCGATCAAATTAAGTTACTGACAACAATATTGATTCGACATCTTTTATCCTTAAGTAGTACCACTCAACTTTATTTGTCATGTCGGATATAATCCACCTGCAGGGTTTATATGATAATCCTTATGAGCTCCTTAAGGGGACATCATCAACCCGATGTATCGGGACATGGATTCCATTTATAATCAACAGCCCATCATACATACAATGTTATTACCCAATTTATAGAGGTTGTTGATCCATAATGAATCTCACTCTTTTATGAGTCAAAGTAATGCACACTGCATATACATGTCCGTTATTATATCCGGATTAAGAGCACAAGCATCCATAATAACAGAGGTGTTTGTTCTCTTATGTAGTCAGTACAAAGATAATAACCTCAAGTGGTCCTGTTCAATACACACAAAGTGTACTAGTGTAAACCTATAGTCAAGATAGACTAATACCAGATTACACTACAACCTTTCCAATATATTGTCCAAGTCCATCTAGGTTGTGAACTATTTATATACTCCATTGGAAACTGATAATATGATCTTCTGTGTGACACCACACACCATATTATCTACAATATAGAATATCAGACATTTGCATTAACACTTGTAACAAATACAATATGCAAACATTTGCCCATATGATTCTCATTCAAAATTTAAGAAAATAAGGTTACTACAAAAGTGATGCTTTTAGTATATAACCCTAACAAACTCTGGTCAACCGTACTAGTCAACTAGGTTAACTAGGCAGTACTAGGTCTAAACCTAGACTAACAAGTCTCATTAGGCCTAACCAAGCCTAGACTAACACTCACACAAAATCACAAAGCTACACAAGTTATCAAACACACATTATATATATATTCATATATATTTTTATTACAAGCAAAGTGCATAAAGACAAGGAGTGAGTGATACATGAATGTAGATATGGCAATGTGTACATAGCAGTACAATGTGTTCAAGTGTGAGGGGGTTATGTTAGAAGGATAACATTTAGCAAGGGTTCATTGTGTCACATAGAAGAAATAACATGTAAAGCATAGGTTTAGCATGTGTGTGTGTGGGTGTTAATCATAACAAAAGGGTTTATTTATACATCAAAGGGTTTACTCATAACAGTAAGTAGGTTTTATGTGTATTCATGCTTGGGGTTACTGTCAACATGTAGAAGGAGGTTTTAACATATGAACATGGTGCTAAGTGCTAATATGGCATCATACATTCCTATTATGTTGGCATTCATATATAGCATACATTCATACTTGATTACGTTACTTACTTACATATGGGTACTTGCATACATGTTTCAATACCTTGCATTACCCACACGCTTGCATTTCATCCATTCATTCATGCATTGCATTCATTCATTCATTCATTCATTCATTCATTCATTCATGCACCTATACATACATATTTGAATACATTATATACTTTCATACATTATATCATTTATGCATACTCTATATTATATTACATTCTTTTAACACACACACACACACATATATATATACACATGTATACATACATATTTGTACATACAAGGATATACAAAATGCATATATCATATAGTAATCTTCTACTTAAAACCAATACTATACAAATTAGGCATTCATTAAATTCTAGGATTAAAGTATGTTATAGATCTTTGTGTTAGCTTTCCGAAACTTTAAACGGATCGAATTTTCGTGTCCGGAAGCTCCCAAAATCGCAAAAACACCGAAACGCGTTCATCTTTCGTACAACTGACACTCAAATAATTTTATAGAAAGTTTCAGAACGAATTTGGCTTATTAAAATATATATTTGGAAAGTTAACTTCGATACGGTTCTTTTAAAAAAATAGAAGATAAATCGGAGTTTTAAGCTAAAAGTTATGACATTTCTAAGTTGCTATTGCTACTAAAAACGTGGATAAATATTATGACGAATTTAGGTTGTTTGAGACAAAAGAAACACAAGTATATAACATAATATATCAAGAACTCACTCTCTACACTAATATATATATATATATGAGACACTATAGAAAACACATCTCCAATACAAAAATATGAGATTAAACATGTAATAATTCATTCATACATAACAACAACACATAGTGTGTCCAAATTTGGGGTTTTCCCACATGGACACAACCACAACACAAAGGACACTCCTATGACCTCCAAATGGACACGAAATGGACACAAATGGAGATACAACCATGGAGGTCATTCCTATGGGTTCAAAATATTCCTATATGCATGTAGGGATGGATTAGAGGAGAGATTATACCTTCCGGAAGAGAGATTCAAAGGAAAATCCTTTCGACACGACACCGACATGTAGAGATTCTAAAAGGACACGAACGAGCTCCGAATCCTCCCAAACTTGGCTAGCACCCTCTAACCATGGATTAGAGGAGAAATGAAGAAGATTTGGTAGAAGAAGGGGTTGATTTGGAGATGAAATCAATGGAGATTCATCTCTAAATTAATTTGGGGAAGAACAAGAAAGAGAAAGTGGATGAAAACAAATGAATGAAGGAGTGACTCACTCCTTATCCCCCCATAGGTGGCTGCCCAAAAATGGTGAGGTGTCCCCTATTTGAATGTTCAAAATTCCCTCCACTAATCTATTTGATTTAAATTAGGAATGGGTTAAATGTTGCGGTCAATTTAGTCTAGTTTTAAGTCTCTAATTAAACTAAACCTATCCATAAATAATTAATCTAACTACTAACTAAAATTAATATCATATGGACTAAAAGTAATATCATGTGGGCTATGCCTAACTAGTGTGTGGGTCCCACTAGAGTGAAACTACCCCCCCCGGGTCCCCGTTTCAAGTCGGATTGAGTTGAAATTCGAACCCGACTCAAATAACCCCAAAACAATATCATAAATCATAAAATAAATTTCAACCCCAAAATAATATCATAAATAATAAAATAAATTTTAAAAATATTCAAAAATGTAAAATAACAAAAATACCCCTGTTTTTGAAAACTGGGGGTGACAAATCTATCCACCTTAAAAAAAATTTGTCATCGAAATTAAAACAAAGCAATCACAGGAAACACATGCAGAAAACAATCTCATTCAAATACTTTTAAAAAAAATCAGCAATAAAAAAATATCTTTGAGGCACATCAAACATTTGTAAATAAAAACTGATACGTGTCCGATACGGACACAAAACTATCACAAAATCACACCTATCAAAGGTCAAAATCAACAATCACCAACACAATAAATATTAAAATAATTCAAAGAGGTCAAATGCAAAATATCCTTAGGCCAGAAATGACATTAAAATATCCTAATCACATGGTTAGGCTCTAGGTCAAACAGTCTCTAGGGTTTCACTAGCAAAACATCAAAATCACAAGTCATGATTTTAAATAGTTTTATAATAATTTAAAAATTACCAAAAATTATATCATGATTTAAATGTCAAATCAATAAATGATTAAAATTACAAAATTTTAAAATTACCCCCATTTTAGAAAACTGGATGTTACAAGTCTACCCACCTTAGAAAAATTTCGTCCTCGAAATTAAAATGTTCATACTCCTTCTAGGTCAAACCCCCCACAATCAAAGTCTCAGAACTTAAACAATCATACGATTTAAAAGGATGACATACAGGGTCATGGCAAATGGTGGAAGTGAAAGTCTCATCTAGGTATACTTGTCATGCTAAACCAAAACGGTCATAGGGTATTAAAACTCACAAGCAATCTAGGGTGCTAAACTAGAAAAGATACAGAAATAACAATCATCAAGACTGTAAGGCAGTCTACCATCCTATATGAAAACTGGTACTTATCAAAATAAAATAAAGTTAACTACCATTTATCTAATAAGGGGTACTATTCAAGAAAATCAAAATCAAAAGTTAAAGAATGAAAGCCAATTGCATGGAAATCCAATCACAATATATTTATATATATAGCATTAGAGAGAGAAAAGCTAGCATTATGTACAAGTTATGTAGTTCGTGTGTGTATGGGTGTATGTGGACATGTTCATATGGTTAGATAATAGGCGTGTGTGTATGTGAAATATACATGAAAGTGCATAGAAGGATTTGGGTTTCAAACAATAACTATCAAGTTATACTAATCATGGCATATTGGTTAAACAATCTACAATACACAACTCATTTGCTCATAACATGCATGGCTAACCATATCTATATATATAAAGAGTTAGAAATTTAGTTATATATCTATATACATTATAACATGTATGCATAAACTCTATATATATCTATATAGATATATGAACATAACATAGATAGGAAGGGATATGTTTACATGGCAGTGTATACTAAGTTAGGGTGTGTGTGTCCTTGTACAGGGTTATAGCTTAGTATTGAAAGGTTAAATCCAGTTTTAGTTCAGCATTTACATACAAAATCTGAAAATAAGCTAACATTTAAACCAGTACAATATTAACATAATGCAGTTTCAGATTTTAGGGGTTTGAAACATCACAACCAATCTCAATGCTCCCAATACATCCTAACATGATAGAAATAAAACCCTAACATACTATCAATACATTTATCTACGCATACATTTCAATATTACATGTTAAATCTGAAATTGAATTAAACATTGAAATCAATGTAAAAATGTTAACATGTATTCAGTTTTAGGAATTGGAGAACTTCGAACATCAACCAACCCAATGTTTATCACAACCTAACATGTAAGAATATGAAACCTAAATTTATATCCCAACATACCACAATGTATATAGCTCAAAATATTGCATTTAAAACAACAAATTGAACTAACATTTAAAATTCAGTATTAAGGGTTAATATGCACACAGTCTTAGATTTGACAATTTCAAACATAAAACTCAACCAATTTTTTTTGAATTGAAACCCTATGTATAACATACATGTGCAGTGATGTAAACATAACTAATAACATGAAATTTATATTTAATTTACGAATTTAAACTGGGAAAGCAGAAAACCAGAAATATTGAGGTTTTGAGAATTTAAACATCAACAACACATTAATATGTATTTAGATAGGTGGGAAATCAAGTGTAACATGCATACGTATCAGGCAGTGTCTGTGTCCACTATATATATTCACATGTCCCAATATAAAAAAATCAAATTCCATATCAAGACCAACATTTAGATTCTTACCAAGATTGCAAGTTAGGTGACTGGTGTAATCAAGACAATTTTATTATTATTATTAATTAATACAAGAATAATAGAAAGAAGGAAATAACGATAAAATATGTTCTGCTTATCCGTTTAAAAGAAGGAACCATTTTGAAACCCAGAGCTAAAATATCAAATCTAAGGTAAGGTCTAGCAAAATCATCGATTCATTATATTAAGAAGAAATTCATAGCAAAAAGTTACACAAAGGTTTATAAAAACAAGTAAAGCTACTCCTAAGTTAAATAATGAGAAACAAAATAAAACAAACAAATAACAATTCTTTTTTTTTGAAGGACTGAAACAAAAGTAGAGAAAACATGTTCAAGAACATTTAAGGTACAATCTGATAATCATATGCGTCTATCCAAAATCATGGTACTCTAAATCCTCGTCATACTAGCAAGCAAGGCTACGATAATCACAGAGTCCTCGACTTAGGCACATACCTCTAGAATCATGGTATTTAAAATTTTTGCGATGCCGCTAGCTTGGCTGCGAAAACCTTAAATTCCCACACCCGAGAAATATATCCAAGTCAGACTATATGTCCTCACCATGCTGGCTAATGTGACTGTAGAAGACTAGATTACATAACTTAGATGACCTAGCCCATATAATTTCATCTTGTCAAAAATTAAATTAAATCAACAATGGATACCTAAAATCAAATTTATCAACGAACATCAAGATTCAAAAATGAACAAAAAACCATCAAATCATATAAATACAAACTCGGATGCAACGGCTAATATCGAGATTCAAAGTTCAACAATCATCCATCAAAATCAATAAATACAAACTCAAATTCAATAATAATCCATCAAAATCAAATTCAACAACAGAAAGTGAAGATAAATCAAATCAAGGGAAGAAGAGTTTTTAAATCGAAGTTAAAATAAGATTCTCAAGGGTCGTCCCAGGAATCTCTTAAGGGATCCTAACTGTGATTGAGTACCTTCAAAAATATATCCTAATCCTACTGCAGGCTGTAGTGATACTCTGGTTCGAATACCACTACACTTCTAGTCTAGACTTGCATGGGCTACCACTAAAAACGTGTCACGACCCGCACCCTAGAGTAAAGGCACGAGACGTGGGTACGTCCAGCCTACGCCGCAGTGTCGGCGATAGAACGCTGTCCTAGGTTAAACATCAAACAATATAAAGGTACTTGTACAGTATATACTCTCTGAATGGAGGTGACATAGCAGATACAGTCTCAATCACATCTAAGGTAGAGCATGATAAAGATAGATAAAATATGAAATCCAAAAGAGATACAGCAGATAGAAGTCTAAGTTTCTAAGATATACAAATCCAGAAATACATCTCAAAACTCAAATACAGTAATCCATAAATACAACTCAAGACAACTGAAAATAAACTATAAGCAAAACCCTAGCTATCTATACAACCTCTACTGTGTCTCCTCTAGGCTAGCAGGCAACCTCCAAGCTATCTGTAAAATTTATCAACAGGTCCAGTCAGGACAGGAGCGAGCACAATACATCTCAACAGTTCATAGCAGGTTAGAAAATATAATCATGCAGTAAAGTAAGATACAAGTACTGAAAGAAATGCAGTATGTAAACAGAGAAAGAACTGTAAATAGAAATATCTACTATAAATAGAGACTAACAGTGGCTAGTGAGTCAGAGTACAATATAGACATGTAAATGGCATAGGAGATTCTGATGCTACACTATGGAAAGATTCTGATGCTACACTACTTGGATAATATTCACATGTCTACTTCTACTCCCCCGTACCCCCAATCAATACACAAGGATCCAACCAGGTTATGTTATGATTCCATGCAAAGGCCCCCGAAGGGTGATACATGGATGTCCCATAAATAGGGATTCTAGGAGATTCTAAGAGACCCAATAAATGGGATAAGAATTCAAGGAAGACTCTGTGATCAAGAAAGTACATGTCACAAGTGATCAATGAACCAATGAAGCATAGTGATACGCCATATAAGTGAAACGCACAGAACATGAAGTACCCGATGCTCCCTGAAGGGATAACATCTCAAGAAGGGATCCATATAGTACCAATCCGTGTGACCAATGTGACAGTATCAAGTAAAGTAATTTAAAGCAGAAAAATAATTCTAAGCAGGATATGAAATGATCAGAGAATGTACTCGCCTGCTATCTGAATGTCCAAAGGAAATATACTGTCCGAAGAGAGGTGTCTGGCTCCTATTTAGAATAGCACAAGTCACAACAAGTCCAAGATGGTAAAATAAAGCTCTACTATACATTCTACATGATTCTAGGTCATTCTAGGTCAAAGTCAACTCCTGGTCAACTCTGGTCAACCGTACTAGTCAACTAGGTTAACTAGGCAGTACTAGGTCTAAACCTAGACTAACAAGTCTCATTAGGCCTAACCAAGCCTAGACTAACACTCACACAAAATCACAAAGCTACACAAGTTATCAAACACACATTATATATATATTCATATATATTTTTATTACAAGCAAGGTGCATAAAGACAAGGAGTGAGTGATACATGAATGTAGATATGGCAATGTGTACATAGCAGTACAATATGTTCAAGTGTGAGGGGATTATGTTAGAAGGATAACATTTAGCAAGGGTTTATTGTGTCACATAGAAGAAATAATATGTAAAGCATAGGTTTAGCATGTGTGTGTGTGGGTGTTAATCATAACAAAAGGGTTTATTTATACATCAAAGGGTTTACTCATAACAGAAGTAGGTTTTATGTGTATTCATGCTTGGGATTACTGTCAACATGTAGAAGGGGGTTTTAACATATGAACATGGTGCTAAGTGCTAATATGGCATCATACATTCCTATCATGTTGGCATTCATATATAGCATACATTCATACTTGATTACGTTACTTACTTACATATGGATACTTGCATACATGTTTCAATATCTTGCATTACCCACATGCTTGCATTTCATCCATTCATTCATGCATTGCATTGCATTGCATTCATTCATTCATTCATGCACCTATACATACATATTTGAATACATTATATACTTTCATACATTATATCATTTATGCATACTCTATATTATATTATATTCTCTTAACACACACACACATATATATATATACACATGCATACATACATATTTGTACATACAAGGATATACAAAATGCATATGTCGTATAGTAATCTTCTACTTAAAATCAATACTGTATAAATTAGGCATTCATTAAATTCTAGGATTAAAGTATGTTATAGATCTTTGTTTTAGCTTTCCGAAACTTTAAACGGATCGAATTTTCGTGTCCGAAAGCTCCTGGAATCGCAAAAATACCGAAACGCGTTCGTCTTTCGTACAGCTGACACTTAAATAATTTTACAAAAAGTTTCAGAATGAATTTGGCTTATTAAAATATATATTTGAAAATCTAACTTCGATACGGTTCTTTTAAAAAAATGGGAGATAAATCGTAGTTTTAAGCTAAAAGTTATGACATTTTTAAGTTGCTATTGCTACTAAAAATATGGATAAATATTATGACGAATTTAGGTTGTTTGAGACAAAAGAAACACAAGTATATAACATAATATATCAAGAACTCTCTCTCTACACTAAAATATATATATATATGAGACACTATAGAACACATCTCCATTACAAAAATATGAGATTAAACATGTAATAATTCATTCATACATAACAACAACACATAGTGTGTCCAAATTTGGGGTTTTCCTACATGGACACAACCACAACACAAAGGACACTCCTATGACCTCCAAATGGACACGAAATAGAAACAAATGGAGATATAACCATGGGGGTCATTCTTTTGGGTTCAAAATATTCTATATGCATGTAGGGATGGATTAGATGAGAGATAATACCTTCCGGAAGAGAGATTCAAAGAAAAATCCTTCCGACACGACACCGACACGTAGAGATTCTAAAAGGACACGAACGAGCTCCGAATCCTCCCAAACTTGGCTAGCACCCTCTAACCATGGAGTTGAGGAAAAATGAAGAAGATTTGGTGGAAGAAGGGGTTGATTTGGAGATGAAATCAATGGAGGTTCATCTCTAAATTAATTTGGGGAAGAACAAGAGAGGGAAAGTGGATGAAAACAAATGAATGAAGGAGTGACTCACTCCTTATCCCCCTATAGGTGGCTGCCCAAAAATGGTGAGGTGTTCCCTATTTGAATGTCCAAAATGTCCTCCACTAATCTATTTGATTTAAATTAGGAATGGGTTAAATGTTGTGGTCAATTTAGTCTAGTTTTAAGTCTCTAATTAAACTAAACCTATCCATAAATAATTAGTCTAACTACTAACTAAAATTAATATCATGTGGACTAAAATTAATATCATATGGGCCATACCTAACTAGTGTGTGGGTCCCACTAGAGTCAAACTACCCCCCCCCCCCCCGGGTCCCCGTTTCCAGTCGGATTGAGTTAAAATTCGAACCCGACTCAAATAACCCCAAAACAATATCATAAATAATAAAATAAATTTTAACCCCAAAATAATATCATAAATAATAAAATAAATTTTAAAAATATTCAAAAATATAAAATGATAAAAATACTCATGTTTCTGAAAACTGGGGGTGACAGTGGTGCATTGAATGTGGTGATGGGGATGGTCTGGAGGTCGGCCAGTGGTACTCCGGTAGCCGGGGGGGAAAACGGCGGTATTTGGGGAGTGTTGGCAGTTGTGATCGGTTTCTGGTGGTCACGGGGATGGTTGACCGCGACGGGACGACGGCGATGATGGAAACGGGCGGTGGTGGTGATTTTGTGGCGGCGGTTAGGCCGATGGTGGTGGTGGCAGGGATTGTGGTTGGTGACGGGGTTCGGGAAGGCACGACGGGGAAGAAAAGTACAGGGTGCTGTAGGTGGCGACGTCGAGTGGCAGGGAAGTCGGGGCTGTCCGGGTGGTGGTGATTGGAAGATGGATGATGGTGGTGGCTGGGTTTGGTCGGGCTTGGTCGGGTCGAACGGGACAGGAGGAGGTGGAGACGGAGTCAGGGTTAGAGCTAGGTTAGGAATTTGATGGTGTCGGGGTTGTCGACATGAAAGAATAAATGTAATTGTAAAGAATGGAATAAGAGAGTCACCCGGGGTCGGACCCGAGGCCGTCACGACTGACACGGAGAAGTGTTGGACACAGACATGAAGCACGCACGTTGTGGAGAAATAATTTTGGAGGAATTTGTGAATGGTAGAAATATATGGATGAGTACCACTCCTTATATAGGGGGTGGGAATTCTCAGATAAGGATTAGGATTTATTTAAACCCAATTAGATAATTCAATTATTAAATTAAATCCATTCAAAAATTTCAAATCCAAATCTAAATCAATTTAAATATAATTACACTCAATCTTTTAGTTTAAAAATAAATAAGATAATCAAATTTCAAATATAGATATTAATTTACTATTTAAATCAATCCATAAAATCAACTCAAAATTTAAATTGCCACAATAATTTCAAAATATGTTTTCCAAAAATACTATAATAATAATTTCAAAAATATATTATTATTTAAAAATAAACTTAATAAAATATTTATGAAATATATATGTATGCACGAAGAATATTATTTTTATTAATAACTGTTTTTACGAAAGACTTTTTATAAATAAAATAAATAAAATAACGGACTTGGAAATGTTGGTATGATAGCTAAAATAATTATTAAATATATTATTTTGAAACTATAAAAATAGGAAAAAAATGTTTTTCTAAAAATATGTACGCTCACACATATTCGCACTCGTCGAGCAATAACGAAAATAAAATTTCGCGTACGACGTACAATGCAACTACGCGACGTACAAATACAAAATAAAAAAAATCAGTACCAAATTTATAAAAAAAGTAGAAATTTAGGGGTTTTACATCCTACCCAACTTAAAAGAATTTCGTCATTGAAATTAAGAATTAGTAGGGATGAGAAGGCACAAAGGGGTAGCGATGAGGAAAAATCAATTCACAACGTTCAACCAAAAGTTGCATTCAGAAATCGTGATTTCAATAATGGCGAGGATAATCATAGGTTAGCGTAAGAAGGAAAATGAGAAGGGTAAAGGTTAAAACAAGATAACAAGCAATAAAGAATATTATGGTAACATGAGAAAATAAATTAGAGACCTTAAAGACATGGTTCCTTGGGAGTAGGTTAGGGGCACGATTAAGAGAGCGATTAGGTGCACGCCTACATTAAGCGATTAGAAGGTCATGATAGTAATATAGGGCCAAGAAAAGGACAAGTAGTTTCAGATGAAGATATAGCAACATTGAGTGGTAATGATCATAATTGATAGGACAGCTAGAGGAAATTCATGTACAAGTGCCTTCGTCCTTCCAAAATCGATGAAGGCGAAAGCGATTTAAGGAGTTCAATGACGACATTATCAATTACGAATACGTGGTTCAAAGGCGGTCGTATAAATTTCAAAAGAATCGTCAAGACAGTCGTGGATGGGATTCTAAGGGGTAAGTTTAACTACATCACATCTACGTAGATTGAAAAGGCGAACCAAAGTGCACTCGGTTGGTCAGACCATCATGCACCAGTTCTGATTAGACAATATGTTAGTGAGCGGCCGCTCAATAGCATATGCCTTGATCAAGCTCGATAAAGAATTAGCTTGCAAATACTAGGCTATATTAGCATCATTAGTCTAGATAGTAAAACATAGGCACGAGGGTAGATAAAATACGAACCAATATGAATAGTCTAAGTGTCATAAAAATCTAAGTCTTGTTTATTCCTATACGATCATTCTACGGTTTATTGCCCAAGGCTTAGTTGACCAAATAGGTTAAATTTCTCTAGTCTCTATGGTCTAGATAATACTATTTGTATTTCCTTAATGGTCAAGGGTATGTCAGGTCATGGGGTATTCTATCCAACTTAAAGAATTAAGCTAAGGGTGTTTGGGACATCTAACTAGTAGGGTCAATCTCTAGCAAGCACGAAGGGAAGATAAGAATAATGATATGAGGAATCAAACAAGATGCAATTGATGAGTCGAACGGTAATTCAAATATGGGATCGAGGAAAGAGGTCAAGTATGTGGATGAGATCCTAGACTTCTAATCCTATACGCAGGCTTGCTTGGTACGGTAAAGTAACAAAACAATTTATCTTGACCTGCATGGGCCACCACAAAAACATATAACGTTCCAGTCCCAAAATACATAGAATTAGGAATGTAGACATGCTAGCTGTATTCATACGACGTACATAGGCCTCGTATGGATACATAAGCTGTAAAATGCAGTAAACCACAACTAACTAATCTCATCCACAAAATGTAAGAATAAAAGATATCATATAATTAACTATGAATTGTCTTGATACAATATGTTGGGCGGAGACAAATCCACTACCAACTATAAAAAGAAATACATAACAAAGAAAGAGTTTGGCGAGCGAGGCAAAGACAATCAAAGTGCAATCATCCTCGAAGAAATGAAGATAGCCACGGATAGAGCCAGAGCACCTGCGAAAGACAAGAGCACACACCTGGCGAGATAACCAGGTCCTCAGAGGGACGTAACAAGACACATAATATTATGCCATATAAACTGAATAAATATTGCTCAAATAAATAAATCAATTGAATTATAACATGGTCCAATACACACCTATTAAACTAGCTTACCATCCCCCAACCAAACAAGGACAGGAGATGGTAAACTAATTCACGATGACGTATCTTTCCATGCTATGAATCCAATATGGTATCGGGACCCCAACAAGGTTCAATACCTTCTCATCGAAGTAGTAAGCCACACCTACAACCAAACAAGGACAAGATGTGATAAACTAATCTGCGACAAGTTATTGTTCCAAGCCACGGTCAGATACAAGCACACAAACCAAAAATACTCGTACCTAACGGATAAAGGTGCCTAACCAATCTAAGTAAAATATAGTTAAGAATAATCCTTCCTACGCATGGGCCCTGGCTAAAATAGGATCGGCGTAGTCCCCCTTGGGGCACCAGAGGCCCAATCAATAAGAGCATAACGTTCCGCAGAACGTCAGTGGCCGTCAATAATCATGGATCATCAATCTCGTATCTCCAACGGAGCTTCCGGGTCACAAGGGAAAGTGCATCGAAGCCCATACGCTAAGGAATTGTCATCCTCGCCCAATGCCTACTATGTTGTATCAACAACACAAACCTCTATTAATTGCTAAGTCAAACTAAGCATGCAACCTCTATTAGCGGTTGTTCCTATCGCACGGCTTATATGTACCGGTGGCCAGCCAGTCACGCATGTCCGTATTTTACATGTGACACACAACTTCGTGGTATAACGTGTCAAGGCCAATGAATGCAACACACAAGGTGGTCCCTTAAATTTCGATTTTATGTGTTAGAAAAATAATACATAGCAGGAAATATAACTGAACAGTAAGTTCTAACAGGTTATGCCATGTATCACAGTTTATTTTGCATAAAGAAAATAATGCATAATGCATGAAATATGAGCTAAAATAAATAAACAGCAAATGGCAAGGTGTCTTGCCTGGTAGTACGCCTGGTGTGCTACAATAATCAATATGGCACGAACTGCGACTTCGGTGTAACAACTAAGCAAGAAGGCCTCCGATGATGACACGGACAGTTCCATCGGGTCCAGAATGGTCAGATTAGTTAGGGTCGATAGGAGAAAGTACAAAATTGGCGAGGGAATAGGGGAACTGGGTTTGGACATGGACATGAGGAATATCAAAGGAAGTTGGATAGACAAAATATTTATGATTTTTAGAAAACTATTTATAAGCCTTGAAAACTATATTTTATTATCCCAAAATATTAGAAAAGTAGTAAAATCATTTTAAGTTGAAAACTATAGTTTACCCAGTAAAATATTATGTAAATAATATATTTTATTAGTCAAAATAGTTTTTGGATAATACTTGAAAATATGAAATTTATTTTTAGGCAAAAACTCTAAGTTTGTAGAAATATAGTTTGAGATAGAAACTATATTATTTAAAATATCTGAGAAATTCTAGTAATTTATTTATAATTTTTGAAACTAAATTTATAGGTCAAAATATTTATTTTTAGAAAATTTCTAAAATAATAATAATATAATACTAAGAACGTGATAACATTAAGATGCTAGTATTACTACTATCTTGTATTTTCAGAATATAGCATGCTAAAAATAAAAGATACATAAATCAATTTAAAAATGCAATAACCTAATAATATCTAACATTAATGCTAATACTTATTAAAAATGATGATCATAATAATAATAATAATAATAATAATAATAATAATATTAATATTAATAATAATAATAAGATAACAGATACTAAAAAGAAGAAGAAAAAATAACCAAAACACAAAAACAATTAACAACAATTGTTATAACAAAATAAGAAAGAAAACAAATAAAAAATAAAGTGCAGTAGTGCAATCGAATAAGAAGGGGGAGAGAAAGGAGAAAGGAGAGAGAGAGAGAGAGAGAGAGAGAGAGAGAGGAAGGGGGCGGTCAGGAATTAAGAGCGGAGGAAGGAAGTCAGGAAGTGAGGGAAGGAGAGGCGGATGCTCGCCGGACGCGTGCGGTGGAGCGCTGCGCCGAGGAGGCGGCGGAAGGGAGCGTCCAGGCGGTGGCACGCTGGAGGCGAGGGGTTCCGACTTGTGGCATCGGGAGAAGGCTGAGGAGAGAGTGAGCTCGGGGATAGCGGCGGGGATCGGTGGTTCGGCGGTCGAGAGAGAGGGATAAGAGCGGGAGAAGGTTAGTCGGAGAGAGGAAAGGACGGAATGGATCACCAGACGGCGTGGCGGCAGGAGGGTGCCACGGCTGGAGGAGGCACGGACTCGCCGTCGCTCGTCGTGGTGGGGCGGCGCACGCTCGGCGCTGGCGCGGCATCCTCGCGGAGGAGCGGAGAGAAAGGGATGAGCTCGGGATGCGGCGAATCGACGCGACGAAGCACGGGGTTCGGGAACCGGTCGGACGTTGTGGCGGAAGGAGGTAAGTGATTTTAATTGGCAATTTTCTAGGGTTCTTATTTTTTTGGATGGCGGCCGGCCGGGGGGTAGCGGTGGTGCATTGGATGTGGTGATGGGGATGGTCTGGAGGTCGACCAGTGGTACTCCGGTAGCCGGAGGGGAAAACGGCGATGTTTGGGGAGTGTTGGCAGATGTGGTCGGTTTATGGTGGTGACGGGGATGGTTGACCGCGACGGGACGACGGTGATGATGGAAACGGGCGGTGGTGGTGATTCTGTGGCGGCGTTAGGCCGATGGTGGCGGGTGGCAGGGATTGTGGTTGGTGACGGGGTTCGGAAAGGCGCAACGGGGAAGAGAAGTACAGGGTGCTGTAGGTGCGACGTCGAGTGGCAGGGAAGTCAGGGCTGTCCTAGGTGGTGGTGATTGGAAGATGGATGATGGTGGTGGCTGGGTTTGGTCGGGCTTGGTCGGGTCGAACGGGACAGGAGGAGGTGGAGACGGAGTCTGGGTTAGAGCTAGGTTAGTTATTTGATGGTGTCGGGGTTGTCGACACGAAAGAATAAATGTAATTATAAAAGAATAGAACAAGAGAGTCATCCGGGGTCGGACCCGAGGCCGTCACGGCTGATACGGAGACGTGTTGGACACAGACACGAAGCACGCACGTTGTGGAGAAATAATTTTGGAGGAATTTGTGAATGGTAGAAATATATGGATTACCTCTCCTTATAGGAGGTGGAAATTTCCAGTTGGATAAAGATTAGGATTTATTTAAACCCAATTAGTTAATTCAATTATTAAATTAAATCCATTCAAAAATTTTAAATCCATATCTAAATCAATTTAAATATAATTACATTCTATCTTTTAGTTTAAAAGAAAATAAGATAATCAAATTTCAATATAGATATATTAACTTACTATTTAAATCAATCTATAAAATCAACTCAAGATTTAAATTGCCACAATAATTTCAAAATATGTTTTCCAAAAATACTATATATAATTTCGAAAATACATTATTATTTAAAAATAAACTTAATAAAATATTTATGAAATATATCTGTATGTACGAAGAATATTGTTTTTTTAATAACTATTTTTACAAAAGACTTTTATAAATAAAATAAATAAAATAACGGACTTGGAAATGTTGGTATGATAGCTAAAATAATTATACATATTATTTTGAAACTATAAAATAGAAAACAATATTTTTCTAAAAATATGTACGCTCGTACATTTTCGCACTCGTCGAGCAATTACGAAAAAAAATTTCGCGCATGACGTACAATGCAACTACGTGACGTACAAATACAAAATAAAAAATAGTACCAAATTTATAAAAAATAGTAGAAATTTAGGGGTTTTACAGATTCAGACAATCATGAGGCAGCTGAGGAGGCACTGAATGTCAATGCTATAAAGTTCATGGAGTTGTAGGATGCAAGGACTCCTTTGTATCCTGCTTGTGAGGATCATCGTTGGAGGTGGTTACAACACTGCTGAGCATCAAGTACATTTCAACATGTCTCAAGAATGCTACAACCGAATTATTGAGTTGATTATAGAGATCTTGCAAGAGGGTGCCAAGTTACCTACAGACTTCTACCGATCTAAGAGAATGGTGAGATCGCTCTGGATTGGATATGATAAAATTGATGCATGTTGCAACGGATGCATGTTGTACTACATGGACGATAAGGATAAAGACGTGTACAGATTTTGTGGTGTTGATCGCTACAAGGTAACTAGTACAAGTAGGACTCCCGGTACAAGAAAGCTGGCTGATTCGATGCACTACTTGCCTTTGACGTCGTTGCAGAGGTTGTTTATGGTGAAGTAGACTGCCAAAAATATGAGTTGGCACAGGCAAAAAATTAATAGAGTATTGGATCCTCCATCCGATGGAGAAGCATGAAACCACTTTAATCGAGAGTATCCAGATTTTGCTTCTGATTCACGTAATATAAGATTGGGGCTTTCTTCCGACGATTTTACCCCATTCGGACTTTTGGGTTCCCAATATTCATGTTGGTCTATGATTGTCGCTCCGTTCAACCTACCACCGTGGATGTGTGTGAAGACTCCTTATATGTTCCTAACTGTAATTATCTCGGGTCCGAATAATCTGAAGAGGAACATCGATGTGTACTTGCAGCCGTTGATAGATGAGTTGAATTAGCTGTGGAAAGCAGGCGCCAACACGTTTTATGTTTCCAGAAAGCAGAACTTTCAGATAAGGGCCGCACTTATGTGGATCATCAATGACTTTTCGGCCTATGGAATGTTATCGGGATGGAGCACTCATGGTCGTCTCATCCATATAGCATGGACCGCCGATGGCTTTCTGTTTGAAACACGAAGGAAAACCGTACTTCTTCTACTTCTTCGATTGTCATCGACAGTTCCTGCCGAAGGATTATCCATTCCAGAAGAATAGGAATGCTTTTCGTGTCGACGTTGTGGAGTATGCCAATCCACCTCCAAGGTGGACTGGAGACACGATATGAAATGTCAAAGATTTGTCAAGTGATATCGAAGAGCCAACAAAAGGGTACAAGTATGGTAGATTTGGTCACACTTAGATCCAAGGGGCCAATTTATGCCGTCAAAATCTAGCCAAGCTATTGTGTGGATGGGTTTAGGTTCAAGTCAATAATGCTCCAATCAGAGAGATTTTTGGATCTCGATTCCATAAGAAATAGTTGTTTGTGTATCAAATCTACAAAATACCAAGATCTCGAAACATGTAATGATTTCTATGGCATCTTACAGAAGATTGTGAAGTTGACATATAACTATGGCATAGAGCCTACTAAGATCGTGTTATTCAAGTGCAATTAGTTCGATCCGATCCAAGATCAAGGTTGGAAAATTGACAAGCATTGTCTTGTGGATATTAACTACCAAAGTCAATATCAAGGATACGAACCATTTGTCCTAACAAGTCAGGCTCATCTCGTTTACTTCACTACTTATCCTAGATGGAGAACAACGAGGTTATACTAGTGGGCAGTATGCAAGACTAAAGCCATAAATACCTATAATGTTGACAAAAGCTTATCAGGAGGACGAGCTATCCCTTGTAACAATACAGTTAATGCGCACTCAACGAAGTTTCTCATTACACGTCTAATCGTGTAGAAGAGGTAGAAGTATCTTAAAAGGAATACGAAGTAGATGAAAGCGAAGATGAGGAGGAAAAAGAAGCTGAGGACGAGGAAACGAAGAAGATGAATTTTTAGAAGATGATTGAAAATAAACTTTTGCCCAGATTTGTCTCCGGTAGACTTATTTCTTGGATGTTGTTGCCTTATTTTTGGACTAGACTTTTTGGTTATTATTTAGACTTGGATGTTTCTGGATGTTATTATCTAGAATTGGTTATTATCTAGAAATTCAATGGAGTGTTGTTACGTTTCTAATTTTTATAAACTATGATTTATTAAATAAATGTATATTGGTTTAGAATATGTATTATTTTTTCTATCTGTCTATTTTTTCATCATATGTTATTCAGATATGGCAGGACGAAAAGGATCGTACCTCGTTCAGTCCCGAGGTAGAGGAGCACCCCGTCTAGGTAGAGGCTCCACCGGTGGACGGAGTGCTCCTCCATTATCGGATGATGGTGCCGAAACCCTCATCTCCGAGTACTCCAGCGTACCAAGCAGTCACATCTCCGACTGCGTCGACGATACATGGTAGTACTCCTGGGACGGGCAGTTCTGAGCATGAGACTACTCCCCCATCCATTGTTCCTCCTGCTGACGGCACTATAGAGACAGAGGAACAGATGGAGGAGGTCGATCCTACTCCGTCTTCGTATCAGAGCGATCCTCCTTGCATGTCCTTCGGACAAACGAGGATAGAGATTTGGGCCGACGGGCCTACAAAGTAAGTTAATTTAACATTAATTTATGCTATATCTATATTCATGAATATAATTATCGTTGTATAGATATTGTCCCCATCCGTACAGAGGGCACTGGGGCTATTTCTGAGGTCCAACTATGGTGGCTCTTGGATCAACTACTTGGATGCCTCGGACGAGAAAGACATTCGGTTTGTCCACTTCAAGGTAATTAAAGTATATTACTTTTAATATCGATCATCTTTTATGCATATTGTCTAACTTTCTATTTTACTTCTTATAGAAAACATATTTTATCCACCACACCGGCTGATAAGATCGAGAAAAAATTTCTGTCATTGCCGCCAAGTTGGTCGGTGATGTGATCGACGACCATAAGGCTCGTCAGCGCTCCAAAAAAACCGATCCAAGGTTGGATCACGCCCGAGTAGTGGACTGCGATGAGGGCTAGATTCGACGATCCCAAGTACAATGAAAGGTCGGAGAAGACGAAGACGGCTAGAATAAGGGCAGGGAAGTGGTATGGTGTCTCGATTCCCAAGATGGAACATTTTTGTCATTTGGTACATATTTTATTGAATATATATTATTTTAATAAAGTAGGAAAAAATGTATAATTGTAATAACAAATAAATTAGTTTTAACAGCTACAGAGGGGTGAGGATGCCAACATGGTGACCGTCTTCCTGGCCACCCATCGGAAAAGACGGAAAGCTCATTTATGAGAGGGATGCAGAGCTATGTATGTTTCGCTAAATTTAATAAAACTTAGAAAATATGCAAATAGATATCCATATAGTTATTAATAAGTACCTTAGACATTAGCAACTACGAAAATTGTATATTAAATTTAAGCTTATCGAGATGCATACTTTTCTACGATGAGTATCTTAGGCTATGTGAGCGGACGAGTGCTAGTGTACCTATAGAGAGGAGGCTGGTATGTCTTCGCAGCCCTTTTCAGCTCAATCGTCGGACGAGCACTGGATGACCGCCGTTGGTGGTCTTCAGAGGAGTGCATACTACGGTACGGTATCCTACGACGCCTTTATTGTGACGCAGTCATCCAGGGCCAATTATGCCAGTATATGTTCCCCGTATCCTCATAGGAATCGACCCGAGTCAAGAGCGTGTCGCCAGGTTGCTGAGCTGTTTGACGAGAATGCTGCGGAGGATTGCAGAGCAGCCCCAGTCTCACCCGTAGACGGACGATGCGTCGATCACCACACGACTTGATATGCTCGATCTTACCATCAGGGAGATAAGCGAGAGGACAGATCATAGCATTATTGTACTGTAGGGGATGCAGATGACCATAGACGATCAGCTTCTAAGGGTGCAGGATGCGATGGATCAAAGTAGTGAAGTGACTTCGAGGATGACGTCTGTCATTGACTCATGCAATGCTAGACTACTAGCAATAGAGCATATACGTCCTCCCGGTCTGCCGGCATCATCACCGCGTCCATCGATTCTACTTCCGCCTCTATCATCTTTTAGAGGAGTAGCATGCGTTCCTTTTGTCCCAGATGCATGATGGCCCTCCTCATCCTCTAGATCCGCCATAGTCCTTCATTGGACAGATTTTTTTTGATGTTTATATGATGGCCCATTTGTAGTTCTTTTTGTATTAATTTTATACATTTAGTGACATTATGTATTTAGTGACATTATGTGTTATGCTAATCCCTTCTTGGGTCTTTACTGGATTATTTCTTTACTTGTTTGTGTGGATGAGATAGAACTCCTATAACAAAAAACCCTTTTAATGACGGCTAAAAAGTGTCATTAATGACAAACCATGACGCTTTTTTTTCAAAGCAAGCGTTATGAAAATGGGTGTTATAAATATTTTTTAAAAGCGTTATAAAAAAACCATCATGGATAGTTTCTATAAAAGTGTTATGAATAGTTAATATATAGTGCACAATTCAGGACATTTTTAAAACGTTATGAATAGATAATAGTATAGGCTCAATGCAGCACATTTATAACACTTTATACTATTCAAATTATCATATTTATAACGCTCTATACTGCACATTACATATTATTCCAAAACCTTAACATTATATATCACCATCTTTATTACATTTCTCAAAATAGTACATATCAACATCTTCATTACATTCTCAAAATAGAATATTCAAATACATAATATATTTACAACTATCAAAATTGCCCACATCAAAACTTGGCCACATCAAAACTGTCCACAGTACATGTAGCAAAACCCTGAAAAAGATAAAACAAGGTTCATATACTTTGTAATATAATGTGAAAAATTAAACTTTACATTGGTGCCCCATATAACAAGGTTCAACAACTTTTACTTCATTACATCTTATTATTTTCTTTCTATGCAAGAATGGAAAAAAAACATAAAGAAGGCCAAAAATGCATCTTTAGAATTTTATAGAAAAATTGAAATAGCTTCAGAATATTATAAAATAGACATAAACACAAGAGAATTTAGGTAGTTGTTTGGGGGACCTTCATCCAGGTTGAGCAAACTCCCATGAGTTGCATAATGTATGGGAAGAGCTAAAAATTTCATATGCAGGATCAATTGGTCACTTATAGCAAATACTTGAAAGATAAAAAATTATGATTAAAGGGAACATACAACCACTTATAGATAGAAAATGGTTAGTTTTGGCATAACAAGAACTCTGTACGTGCATCCCAGGTATTGAAGCGACCAAATGGCATGTAGCAATTCCAAAATTACTTTGCCAACTCGATCCAGTATGCTTGGCTGGGTACATCACTGATAAGATATGCAATAAAGCTAGATAGATGTGCTGCAAAATCAGATTTTGAATCTTCAACTATGCAAAAATAGGATGAGTAATCTGGAGCTTTTCTATAATGAAAATCTTGCCACCAAACTCTATTTGTTATATAGTTCCACTACAAAATAAGCCAAAGTCGAAATAAGAGGAAACCAGATTAAGAAGACTCGTTGGCATTGAACAGTAGATGTATGACCATGATAAGGTGTCGTGAACTATGGATATATTTTAAATATAAGAAAAAGTTGTAAACATTGCAAACCAATAAAATTAGATGCAACAGGACACTATACTACACATGACCTGCTAAGAAAACTAATAAGGACAACATGCGCCGGTTAAGTGGTCACCTGCTTTAAAACCAGATTTGTCGAGTATGTCCGCTTTTAATACAGCAAGATAGGATTGCCTCTATTCCAACCCAAGTTAAAGCATTAATGGATCTACTTGATTAAAAAATACACCACCATGTTACCAAATATTACTCCTACAGCTCTAAAAAGGTAGGAAAGTAAATAGGTAATTATCCAAATAGTAATTAAAAGGAAACAAAGGGGTCAGAAAGTACCTTTATAATTTCGATTTTACAATATAACTCCCATTGACTTACGAATGTGATCAAACTCTAGAGTCGCAATCCTTTGTGCAGTTTTATTCTACCATTGGCAGCACCCTGTAATTTAATAACGAAAATATAACACTTGCGTTCTTATGATATATTGGTATTAGTACTCTAATAACTATAATGACTAATTAGTACAATATTTTAACTTACGTAATATTTGGCCAGATTCCAAAGATGAAGGTTTACACCCAGCAGAAAGTCCCATTTTTTCAACCAAAACCTGATGGACAAAATTAAATGGAGAAAGCATTCAGCAAAAATATCAAATAAAAGAAAACACTTGTTTCAACAAAAGGATGAGCAACCTCGTTTGGTTTCTCATATATATCATTTCTCATATTTTAAACATTTATTGGTGATAAGGGAAAACACTTGTTGTAACACCCATTTTCTAAAATGAGGGTAATTTTGAAATTTTATAATTATAATCATTTAATAATGATATTTAAATCATGTTATGACTTTTGGTAATTTTTAATCAATTTAAAACTATTTAAAATATTGAATTGTGATTTTGATGGTTAACTAGTGTAATCCTAGAATTGCTAAGCCTAGAGACTGAACATGACCATGGGGACCTAACCATGTGAATAGGATGACTAATTGTGACTTTTTAGCCTAGGATTTTGGTCATTTTGACAATTTTGAAATTATAAATTGAATTAATTAAATATGTGCTAGTTAATTATTTGAGACTTAACCTAGAAGTTTAGCCTAATCTAGATTAGTCATGAGGATTAGATGATGATTAGAACCTTCCTACTAAGTGCCAAGATTAGCAATATCTAGATATTTCTAAGTAGGATATTTTCTCCTTAGGATATTTGTGAAAAAGAAAGCCTTAGGACTAATTGAACCAATAGGAGGACTTGAAATTGGGTGGACAAGCCCTAGCCACTCATCTACATCTAAAACCTAACCCTAATTCATTTAGGAGCAGCCACAAATAGTAATCCCCCTCCTATAAAGTATCCTTAAGAAACCCTTGCCTCTTATTACATCTACATAGAACCCTAATTTGTTCTTCCCTAAACTTCTTCCAATTAATCCAAATTGAGTCCAAATTGAGTCAAACAATTGCATCATCATCCCCAACAGTAGAGGAGATTTTTGGGGGCTTGCTAGCAAGGGTTTGAAGTGATTTGACCATTGTGTTGGAGAAGAACACCTTCCCATTCCTTATTTTCATTGAGATATACTCTCAATAGGTAAATGCCATAATACCTATATTAAATCCTATTTTCTTTTCATTAATGCATGCATATAGGTATACCCTAGCTGTAGAGTTAGTTTGGTGCAAGATAGTGTCCATTTTGTGTCCGTATCGGACACATATCAGTGTTCTTAAAAGGGTGTTTGATAAAATGCTTGTAAAAAATAAATGTTGCTATTTTCAAATTCTAATTGAACAGATTTATAGCTTAATATGTGAATAATGATAATCGTGTAGATTGACTTGAATTTGGGGTCGTATCCGTGTCCAAATTGGGTACGAACATGCAGCACGAGCCCGTACACTGTGTCCTACTACCCGTGTTCTAATTCTCTCTGGACACGGCGTTTCAACATGCGAAACTTGGTGTGTACCTTGGGGCAGTGCCTGACAGGTCACCCCCCAAGTCTCGCACGACCCCGTGTCGTATCGGATATGTTATTGCACGCGCACTGATCTTGCCTGTCACTGTGCACACGTGAAAACGTGCCCTGATACGCACGTATAACTCTTGACATGACTCATGCAGACACGATACAGACACTCAAACGTGTAGCCCTACTATGGGCGAACACTGGGACATAAGCACAGAGCCTCGTGTGTCGTGTGTCGTGTGCACGAGGCCACGACACGCGTGCACGAGGAATACTTGTCTGTTTTCTGATACTTCGTATTTTCTATTTTGGACACGTTCGTGTCCACTTGTGTGGACACGAATGCATCCCCCATGACACGTATTATATGCCTCTCACCTTTGTACACCTATTTCATTAATGATTTTGAGTTTTGGTTAGAAATCAAATTTTGATTTTTAGGTTTAACATATACACATTATTTTCCAGTTTTATTGAAATGGTTAGGATTTGATAAATTCTGAGATTTGGGTATATTTATATGTTGATTTGTCCCAGATATGTGTATTGATTTGGGTTTCGTGTATCAAAACTAATTTGGGTTGGTTTGTTAAATTGAATTTCAAAATGGGTGTTGCATGAACTATTGATTTTCTAGTTCAAACCTGAGATTTGTTGAAACTTGAAAACAGAGAACTTCTCATTTCAGTCCCTACATGACTTGAGTTCAAACACTAGTATAAACCTGAGATTTGGGGGAACTTGAAAACTAAAATTTGGTTTTGAATTGAACTTGGGATTGGGTTTGATAGATGTAATCAAATTGAGAATGTTTGTATTAGTTTGATATGTTGAGAAATCTGAGATTGAGATACATGAGAACAGAGACTTAGGCATTACAACCTGAGTTTGTATCATATATAGTCGACTGTACAATGAACTAGAGATTGGGTTTGTTCATGTGAAACTGAGTTTTAAAGTGATAACTGAAATTCAAGTTAACATGTAAACTTGAACATGAAACTGAATTTGAAATCAAAACTGAGATGTGGGTTTATGAATTGGGTTTGTATGAAACATGGATTTAATATGAAACTGGGTTAATATGAAAACTGGTTTGATAATGAACTGAGAGTAACATATGTAAATCTGAGAACTGCACACTTGTTCCCCTTTCCTCTTTCCTATATATATATATTATATATATATATATTATATATATTAACACGAAACTTTATTCATATTCATTACGAAATCATAACTGAGTTACAAAACTGTTTGATTCAAGAACAGCAAAAAGAACTAGCTAAAACCAGGTGGCATGGTCTTCAAGTGCTTGCAACGAACGAGAGCTTTGCCCACTTGTCTCCTGACCTCAATGAGAACCTGAGTTTCCGAAAACTTGTAAGCCTCGTACCTCCATTTGTTCCTATTTTTCCAGATCACCCAACATGTAGCGCTGACGACAATTTCTTTTAGGTGAATCATCGGACGTCGCCACCATCGTCTAAAACGATTCAACACTGTTCCTGAGCATCAATAGAGAATTCCTTTTGCAGTAACTTCCACACTTGGTTAGCCAGGTCCCCTTTAGAAAATAGATGTTCAATTGTTTCCTGATCTGGGTTAACACAGCAGTGGCACTGCAAAGCAATATGATATCCCAGTCGTGGACATTATCATCAGTTGGGAGCCTATCAAGAAGTAAACGCCAAACAAGAACGGACCATTTAATTGGAATGCAGGTGTTCCAAACATGAGTAAAATCCAGATGTCGAGTGTGCTGGATTCGAGTATGAATGTAGGCTAATGACACAGTAAACAGCTAGTAGGAGATGGACTCCATCACCATCTGTTGAGATCTGCAGGATCACTAACAATCAGATGATTAGCAAGAAATCTCCCATGTAGCAGCCTTTTCCAAATACCAGAAGCATTGGAGTTAGCCTGCACAGTATCAAGGTTCGCAAATTTGCAATATTTTATCGTAAACAAGCCAGTAGGAGATGGACTCCATCTCCATCTGTTGAGATCTGCAGGATCACTAACAATCAGATGATTAGCAAGCAATCTCCCATGTAGCAGCCTTTTCCAAATACAGAAGCATTGGAGGTAGCCTGCACACTTGTTCCCCTTTCCCTCTTTCCTATATATATATATATATATATATATATATATATATATATATATATATATATATATATATATATATTAACATGAAACTTTATTCATATTCATTAAAAATCATAACTGAGTTACAAAACTGTTTGATTCAAGAACAGCAAAAAAAAACTAGCTAAAACCAGGTGGTAGGTCTTCAAGTGCTTGCAACGAACGAGAGCTTTGCCCACTTGTCTCCTGACCTCAATGAGAACCTGATTTCCGAAAACTTGTAAGCCTCGTACCTCCATTTGTTCCTATTTTTCCCAGATCACCCAACATGTAGCGCCGACCACAATTTCTTTCAGGTGAATCATCGGACGTCGCCCCATCGTCTAAAACGATTCAATACTGGTTCCTGAGCATCGATAGAGAATTCCTTTTGCAGTACTTCCATACTTTTAGCCAGTCCCCTTTAGAAAATAGATGTTCAATTGTTTCCTGATCTGGGTTGACACAGCAGCACTGCGAAGCAATATGATATCCCAGTCGCTGTACATTATCATCAGTTTGGGAGCCTATCAAGATAAACGCCAAACAGAATGGACCATTTAATTGGAATGCAGGTGTTCCAAACATGAGTAAAATCCGAATGTCGAGTGTGCTGGATTCGAGTATAATTATAGGCCGATGACACATAACAAGTCAGTAGGAGATGGACTCTATCTCCATCTGTTGAGATCTGCAGGATCACTAACAATCATATATTAGCAAGCAATCTCCCATGTAGCAGCTTTTCCAAATACCAGAAGCATTGGAGTTAGCCTGCACAGTATCAAGGTTCGCAAATTTTCAATATTTTCATCGTGATGAACGATGTCCATAGCGACGCCTGAGTTTTAAGCTTCCATAATTTTGATGAGAAAGAATCACTGATTTCATCCAATTTGCAGTCCCAGACCTGCTTCTTCATACGGCCTCCATTTTATCCCAACCTAGCCATGAATGTTTGAACATCCCCACTTGAATCCCCGAAAAACGAGAGAATAAACCTCAAGTTGTTTGATAACTGATCTCGGGGGATTACAAGCTGCCAACGTGTACATAGGAATAGAAGTGAGAACAGACTTTAGAAGAATGAGCTTACCACCGTATGATAAGTCTTTGCTGCCATCCTTCGCTCTATCTCTGATTTTAGATAACAGTTCTTCAAACATTCCTGCGTTCTTCCTCCCCGACATAAGGGCATCCCAAGTAAGAAATGGAGGTTAGAAATTTGAATCTCGTAATCTCACGTAATTCAGCCTCTCTAGTCTCTGAAAATGTCGGATAAACGTATAGATAAGACTTGTGAGAATTAATAAGTTGACCGAAGCTCTCTCGTATCTTGTTAACATGTCCCGCATATTTGAACTGAACCAACGTCCCTGCAGCAAAGATTAAGACATCATCTGCATAGGCTAGTGGGTCACTGTCGACAGCCACTAGGCGAATAGTAGTGATGGAAAGAGGAATGTTGATCATGACTTGAGATTTCTCTGGACAGAGCCTCAGCTGCTATAATGAAAAGAGCTGGAGATGATGGATCTCCCTGCCGCACTCCCTCAAAAACCATGGAAGAAACCTGATGATTCCCCGTTAATCACTGTTAAATACCAAACATTGCTAATTAAACGGAAAATCATGTTGATCCAAATCTCATTGAAACCAAATTTCTGCATAACTTGCATTAAAAATCCCCAGTCCATCCGATCATATGCCTTGGCCATATCTAATTTAATAGCCACATTGCCTCCTCTGTTCTTAATCTTCATCATACTCATCATTTCTTGTGCCAAAATAACATTGTCTACAATCTCCTTCCTCGGACGAACCCACATTGCTCCGGAGAAATGATACGTGGAAATTTGAGCTAACCGATTAGCAAGCAACTTTGATATGATTTTATTCATAACAATGCACAAACTTATAGGTCGGAAGTCCGACCAGTTGGAAGGTTGTTTTACCTTGGGGATGAGAATGAGAGAGTACTCGTGATCGCCCGAGGTAATGCAAAACCGGCCATGAACAATTGGATAGCCTCCATAATGTCCCCTTCTATGATATACCATACTTCGGTGAAGAATCGAGCTGTGAAGCCATCTGGCCCCCCGTACTCTTGGAATCGATTCCTTTGATAGTTTGATGAAGCTCTTCCTTTGTTGGAT
>JANAVB010027800.1:185000-315000 GCA_029216955.1 Iris pallida | reverse complement strand
AAGATGGTGGTATTTACCCAAGTACTGGATATCCTCCAATATCTTGTTCATGTCGTACTTCTCATTCTCACTGTCCTCTTGCTTTGCAATATTTGTGGTTTTATGTTTCCGTTCTCGATCTGTGTGATTTGAAGACTGCAAGAATAAACAATTTTACTATTAAAATTTCAAATTAATAAAATAACCTCATAGCCAGTTTATCAGTTATGTCTCATGGCAAAAAAAAAAGTACACAATTTTGTGTCAAAAAGTACATAATTAGTCCACCTGTATCAATAACATAACACCATTAGCCAGACAATCTGCACTACCATACTTAACACTGGTCATAGATAAATTTAATAAGATACTCAAGGATGGGCACTCAGCATTCTGGAGAATAGTATCGACAATAATGTGATATGTCTAAACATTTGCTAAAAGATACTAAAAATCGGTTTCTAATTTGGATTCCAGTTTCATAGCTGATGTCTTTTAATGTTTGATGTATAGCATATACACGAAGATGGGCAAATATTGTCATCGTTTAAGCATAAAAAGCAAACAACAATTTTTGTCAGTTAGATAAAAAGAATTAGTAAAAAAACCTCAACGTTCACAACAAAATATTGAAAGAGATTCTGAATATTCTTAGCTAGTGTCACTAGCTAACGAAGAAGCAAAGTAGTAACCAATAATATGAGGGCAACCAAGCACCCGGGTCTGGATCATTTACATAGCTACTCTGACTTTTAAATCCACTTTTCATTCAACAAAATAGATATTTCCTCAAACGAAAAAAGAAGGCCAGTAGAAAAAAATATGGCATGTAGAAAAAATAATCCCAAAGAAAAAAACACATGGCATGGGCATTTTATCGAACACAAGAAGGATGGTGCAGATTGAAGAAGAAAAAAAGGAACCTTGAGGTACTAGAACCAAGAAGTAGGGCTATGTCCACGATCCAACTTCTCCACCATCGCCACCAACACATCACTAAGCCATCACATCCCTGAACTTCCTCTCTCTTGAATAAATAAGTAAATATAAGAATAAAAGATACAAGAGTTGGAAGATGATGCTTGAATAAAAGATACAAGAGTTCTGAATCAACCCTCCGATTGGTCATGTTGACGGCGGCTCTCTCTCCATGTGATGAAGTCGACGAATACCTCGACAAGGCCGACCATGGTGGAGACAAAGAGGGGACGGATCTTGTGACTGTGGACTAGTCTCCTCTGCCGAAGATGGAAAGAGATGAGCCTCCAGCTCCCTCCCCATCTCCTCCTTCCTTTCTAACTAGGTTTAGGGTTTTGGATCTAGGGTTAGGGTTTTGGAGTTGGAGGAAAGGAATGAGAAGAAGAGGAGGAGAGGAGGGTGTTGCTGAAATAGAGTTAGGGTTTTGGATCTATGGTTAGGATTTTGGAGTTGGAGGAGAGGAGGAAGAAGAAAAGAGGAGAAGGAGAAGACCAGAACAGTTTTGGGGGAGAGGGAAATTTTTGTTGAAGCGCGGGGTGTAGCAAGGATTTTGTCAAAAATTGAACTTAAAAAATATTATAAGTTTGCCACTGCTCTAAAATATTAATAACGTTTTATTTTATAAACGTTATAAAAAGTCCAGAATTAGCCCAAACCGTCATAGAAAAAAGGTATTTCAAACTTTGATAATGCTTAGGTATCAGGCATCATCAATATGTTTTGTCGGGCGTTATTAATAGGCCTTTTTGTTGTAGTGAACGACCTATTTGTTTTAGAAACCTTTTTACATCATTGTTGTTTACTTTAAGTGTAACTTTATTATTTATATTTATATCTCTATTTGTTTTACTGGTATTGAGTGTTCCACCGAAGGAGTCGGCTAACCCAGGGAATTCTACGGAGGGTTGCTCCGGGTCTACTATTTATAAAATATGATTTAAATTACAGGTAGATTTTGGATGAAAAACAAACAAACATGATTCTGTTTTTTCTTTTGCTTTTGTAGTTTAGCGACGTTATGTGACGACTAGCGACGAGGGGAAACGTCGTTAATCGTGTATCGAAACGTCGCTAGCCTGTACCGGTGACGTTGCAAACAGTCGCTAAATGTTAATAATATGCTGACATGGCAAAGTTTGCCATGTCAGCATCTTCGTAGCTAAATGTCGATACCGACGTCATTAAGTACTAGATAATCGGCAACGTTTAGCAACGACAGCTAACATCGCGGATTTGCAACACCGTGTCACTGAACGTCGTTATCTACAAGAATAGTAGTAACGTGCTTTCGTCGCTATAAAATGTCACTACAGTGATGACCAGCGACGTTTTGTGGGTTACCGACCATGGAATACACGACATCAAAAATCTGTCGCTAATATGTCGCTGATCTAGATCAGCGACGTGTTAGACAATTTCGGTCATCGTTAAAATGACTTATTTTGGTAGTGAGTGCACACATAGATTGTACCTTAGTACACACATATAATATACCACCACTTATACAGGTAATCAAGTCAAGAACATGGTCGAGTCAAGTATTCGCTTATAAATGTCTTGGCACATAGGTGCATGAGTCACATGATCCAAACTGCACGTGATATGCTAGGGTCAGGCTAAGTAATCAAATCATCGAGGGAAAATAACAAAATTCACCAAAAATATAAATCTAACCAAAAAAATAGGCGCATGGGATCTCAGGCGCATAAGGCAGACAGGCGCATGGGGGTAGTCAAGTTAGAAGGAAAAATAAGCGCATGAATATCCAAGCGCATGAGCAAACAGGCGCATGGCATGGCCAGGCACATAGCAGCCCAATGCATGAGCAATCGAGCGCATGACATGGCCAGACGCATATCATCCTAGTTCATAGCATCCAGTAAGAGCATAGCAATCATAGCTGCATAGCAGCCAACAAGCGCATAGCAACCAGTAGGCGCATGGAAAGGACAAGCATATGCCTTCAGCTCATGCACATAGAAAATCTACGCACACATTGCACAGGTTGTTAGGGGTTCATACGACAAGTGTTTATGACCGCTTGGCATTTCTGCCGTATGGCCTCCTGCGCATATGGAGGATCGTCGTCCCAAACAGCTAGTTTAGCCATGTTATTTCTCAAAACTTGCCATGGCTATAACTTTCTCTTCCGAACTCGAAATTAAGCAAAATAAAAAAAACCAAAAATGCATGAAATCAAATTCGCTACAACATGGAACAATTAGTTTTAGAAAATAACAAGCTTTGATATATCACTTTTAGAAAAAAATATATATAAAAAACCCTAACTTCAAAACTTAGATCTACACTAAACTAGCTATTAAATCCAAAAGCTCGAAGAACTAATCTTGTAGAAAAAGTTTAGATGCATAATATAGGCTACTAATATGTGAAGAAATCAAAGAAAACAAAATAGCAAGTGGTCTCTCCATTAGTGTAAGATGTACTTGCCTATGGGTTGGTTGGAAGGTGTAAATGAGAGTAAATGGGGAGAGAGAATGAAGAGAATATGTATAGTGGGACGGGAATGGTGGCTCCACTAAACCCTAGCCCTAACTTTACTAATCCACATGCATGTTGCATTATGCAATAATTAAACAAAATTTGAATCACGACACGGTCCAGTGTTCCATCATCGAAGCAGTGAACCACACTTACAACCAGACAAGGACAAGGGGTGGCACACTACTCCGTAATTAGACACGGTTCCATGCCATGATCAGGTGTAATTACAGGATACAAATTCACATACTATAAATACCAAATACGTATACCGAAAATGGGGAGTGACGTCTCTATCCTCCTTAGAAAAATTTTGTCCTTGGAATTTCAACCAAGTCGAGATAAAGGAATCAGGGCAAGCAAGATACTAACTATGAGTCTAACTACACATGCAATCACATCAACCTACCAAGCAATAAAAGAACAATCATTTACACTATAGGTGCTAACGAAGCATGGAAATCACGATACGAAGGCATAAGAATTAAATATACCTTCCGAGTCGAATAAGTGCGGATATCGAGATCTGATCTCAACCTCGTTCTCTCATGTTGACTCTTCCGGTGAGTGATAGCCTCAAGCGACATGAATAAGTCAAGTCGGTACCAACGACTAGCTCAAAATGATCGAGGACGTAGCTCGGATCTGGGACATACCTACGCAATTGAGATACATGAAATACCGTATATACATCATGTAGCAAAGGTGGAAGGGCAAGACGATATGCAACATAGACCACCCGTGCGAGAACATCAAAAGGACCAACGTAACATGGACTAAGTTTTCCTCGAGCTCTAAATCTATTGACTCCCCGGGTAGGCAAAATTTATGGAAATACTTGGTCAACGACACTGAATTCAAGGTGTCTCTGATGCTGATCTGTCCAGTGACGATGCCTATTATGCACAACTCGAAGTCGCTTCCTGATCGACTTTACTATCTCTACTGTCTGCATGATCATCTCTGGTCCTAAAAAATTTCTTCCACCCATGTCGTCCCATGCTAAAGTAGATCTCAACTTCCTTCCAAATGCTTAAAATGGAGCCATCTAAATACTCGCTTGGTAATTGTTATTGTAAGAGAACTTCACCAGATGACAGTAATCCTTTCAAGATTCGCCAAAATTTGGGTGCAAGCTCGCAACATATCTTTGAAGGTCTGGATGGTTCTCTCTGACTGTCCATATGTCTGTGGATGATAAGCGATACTGAACCTCAACCTGGTGCCCAAGCTCCGATGTAAACTCTGCCAAAAGTGATAGGTGAACCAGGTGTCTTGATCTAATACTATGCTTACTGGAACACCATTTTGCCTGACTATCTACTTCACAACTGGAATAGACGAGGATGTCATCTATGAATACCACCATAAACTTATCCAAATAAGGCATGAAGATGGATTCATGAAATTCATAAACACCACCGGGGCATTGGTTAATCCAAATGGCATCACCAAAAATTTGTAATGCCCATATCGTGATCTAAATGTTGTCCTCGGTATGTCCTCCTCTCGGACCCTCACTTGATGTTACCCAGACTGGAGATCAATCTTGGAGAAGATGCTGGCTTTACTCAACTGAACAAACAAGTCATCAATCCTTGGTAGTGGTGTCACGACCCGTACCGTAGAGTTAGGGCATGAGAATGTAACAACGCCCAGCCTACGCCGCAGTATCGGCGGTAGAACACTGTCCTAGGTCTCAATGCATCTAACAGTATAAGACTAAACAGTTTATACTTCCCGAATGGGGGTGACATAGCAGAATGTAAACTCAATCACATCTAAGGTAGAGCATAAAGGAAAATAAATAAAACATGAAATCGAAAAGAGATACAACATATAGAACTCTAAGTGTCTAAGATACAAACTCAGAATACATCTCAAAATCCATATACAGTAATCCATAAATACAACTCAAGATGACTGAAAATAAACTATAAGAAAAAACCCTAGCTATCTACGCAACCTCTACTGTCTCCTCTAGGCTAGCAGGCAACCTCCAGGCTATCTGTAAAATTTATCAACAGGACCAGTCAGGACAGGAGCGAGTACAGTACATCTCAACAGTTCATAGCAGGTTAGAAAATATAAACATGCAGCAAAGTAAGATACAAGTACTGAAAGAAGTGTAGTATGTAAACAGAGAAAGAGCTGTAACAGAATATCTACTATAATAGAGACTAACAGTGGCTAGTGAGTCAGAGTACAATATGGACATGTAAATGACATAGGAGATTCTGATAAGACACTATGGAAGAGATTCTGATAAGATACTACTGGTGTATTACTTACATGTCCAATTCTACTCCCCCGTATCCCAATCAATACACAAGGATCTAAACAGGTTATGTTATTGTACATGATATCACATGGGGGCCCATGAAAGGGTGCACATGATAGTATACATGGGGGCTCCGTGAACATGAGAGTACAAGATTCACAGGAGTGTACATGTATAATGAAAGCACAGGAGTACATGATGAAAGTAAAACGCACATGACACAATGTACCCGATACTCACGAGGGGGATAACATCGCATGTAGAGATCCATATAGTACCAATCCGTGTGACCATCGTGACAGTACAAGTAAAGTAATCTACTGCAGGAAATAATTCTAAGCATGATATAAAATGATCAGAGAATGTACTCGCCTGATATCTGAATGTCCAAGGTAAAGACTATCCGAGAAGAGGTGTCTGGCTCCTAATTAGAACAGCACAAGTCACAACATGTCCAGAAGGGTAATATAAAGCACTACAATACATTCTACATGAATCTAGGTCAAACTAGGCCAAAGTCAACCCTTGGTCAACTCTGGTTAACTGCACTAGTCAAACTAGGTTATGTCCTAACCCAGTAAGTCTTACTAGGCCTAACCAAGACTATCCTAGCAAGCACACAACAATACAAGGCTATACAAGCCAACATACACCCAACTCTATATAGCATGCAATTATTCAATACTCAAATAGGCAAGAATTCACATTGGATATACACTAGGTAATCTATTACTTTAAGCTATATATGTCTACACATATATACATATGCATATATTGGTATTCAACATTAGGTCTATAAACATGGCATTTTAAATGGTTATATAAACTTATATATTACAACACAATATGCTAACATATATATAATATACATACATAGCTAAGTTAACTATATTCATAAATACTTATTTAAGAGGCTATGTGTGTGTATGTGAACATGGCAAAGGGGCAAGTAAGGGTTAAATGGGCATACATAGTGTATACATATCAAAGAGTGTCAAAGTGTAAGTGAACAATGTGTAAAGTGTGATAGTGTCAACATAGTGTAAGGGGGTACATGAGGTAATATATGATTTATGTTAACATAGAACATTACATCTCATTAACTTGTATATTGCATACATTACATCTATTATTACATTACATTCATGCTTGCATTCATTCATCATTCATTACAAGCCATACTTATACATGCTTACATTAGATAGGATACTTACACCTCATACATCATTTATTTAACCATTTACTCATGCTTGCATTCTTTATTTAATTACATAATGTATATATATTAACATGGGTTAAAATCAAATAGAACATTATATTACACACAAGGGTGCACAAAATGCATATGCCGAATAGTAACTCCTACTAATAATCAATACTGTACCATCTCAGCATGAATTAAAATCTAGAATTAAAGTATGTTATAGATCTATGTGTTAGCTTTCCGAAACTTCAAACGGATTGCGTTTTCGTTTTCGAAAACTCCCGAAATCGCGAAAACACCGAAAACGCGTTTGTCTTTCGTACAGCTGACTCTCAAATAATTCTCCAGAAAGTTACAGAAAGAATTAGGCCTATTAATACATGTTTTTGGAAAGCTAACTTCAATATGCTTCTTTTAAAAAAAATAAAAGATTAAACCGAGCTTTGAGCTAGAAGTTATGATATTTCTAAGTTAGGACTAAAATTAAAAACGTGGATAAAAATCATGACAGATTTAGGTAGTTTGAGACAAAAAAACACAAGTATATAACATAATATATCAAGAACTCACTCTCTACACTAATATATATATATGAGACACTATAGAACACATCTCCAATACAAAAATATGAGATTAAACATGTAATAATTCATACATAACAACAACACATAGTGTGTCCAAATTTAGGATTTTTCCACATGGACACAACCACAACACAAAGGACACTCCTATGACCTCCAAATGGACACGAAATGGACAGAAATGGAGATACAACCATGGGGGTCATTCCTATGGGTTCAAAATAGACCTATATGCATGAGGAAATGAAAAGAAGAAGGGATTTATACTTTCCGGTAGATCGAATCGAAGAAAAGCCTTCCCGGAGCGACATCGACACGTAGAGATTCCAAAAGGACACGAACGAGCTCCGAATACTCCCAAACTTGGGTAGCTTCTATTAGGGTTATATACTAAAAGCATCACTTTTGTAGTAACCTTATTTTCTTAAATTTTGAATGAGAATCATATGGGCAAATGTTTGCATATTGTATTTGTTGCAAGTGTTAATGCAAATGTCTGATATTCTATATTGTAGATAATATGGTGTGTGGTGTCACACAGAAGATCATATTATCAGTTTCCTATGGAGTATATAAATAGTTCACAACCTAGATGGACTTAGACAATCTATTGGAAAGGTTGTAGTGTAATCTGGTATTAGTCTATCTTGACTATAGGTTTATACTAGTACACTTTGTGTGTATTGAACAGGATCACTTGAGGTTGTTCTCTTTGTACTGACTACATAAGAGAACAAACACCTCTATTATTATGGATGCTTGTACTCTTAATCCGGATATAATAACGGACATGTATATGCAATGTGCATTACTTTGACTCATAAAAGAGTGAGATTCATTATGGATCAACAACCTCTATGAGTTGGGTAATAACATTGTATGTATGATGGGTTGTTGATTATAAATGGAATCCATGTCCCGATACATCGGGTTGATGATGTCCTCTTAAGGAGCTCATAAGGATTGTCATGTAAACCCTGCAGGTGGATTATATCCGACATGACAAATAAAGTTGAACGGTACTACTTAAGGATAAAAGATGTCGAATTAATATAGTTGTCAGTAACTTAATTTGATCGATGGACATACGATATCTTAACATGGGGAGCCAAATGAGCATATAATAAAAGGAGCCCACAAACATAATTTGGGATGAGGGAGGTAGTACAACAATAGCTCATTAGTGGACCGAGCTATTGTTAATGGGCCTGGATTGTGTGTTCGGGCTGAACACGGGATATCCAGATTCGTTAGGAGGCCTAACCCTAATTTCTTCTTATGGTCCCTGCCGTAGCCTATATATATCCTCTATTCTCTGGCCGCCAGATGACAGATCAGAAATCTGAAATTTTCTCTAAATTCGTGATTCACGTAAGGAGAGAAAGAGAGTGTTGCCAAGGAGAAGAAAAGGTTGGGAGATCGTCGCCCACACGATGTCCAACTCGAGGAAGGAATACGTGCAGAAGATCTTGGGGTCGTCCGCTCGAGATTGCCAGAAATTACTTGTCTCCTTTCCGTCGCAGGTATAATTCGTGAACCCTAGTTTCCGCCTATGAAGGGTTAGAACACGTATTAGATATGTTTAACTTTCTATCGATCAATACGCACACCAAAGGAAGGGTCCGGGGAATCCCCAGTTCCATCAGCTTCCTCCTTGGCTAGAATGGAGAAGGAAAGGAGAAGATTTGGTGGCAAAATGGAAGGATTTGGTGGAGAAATTGCTAGGGATTGCTCTCTAGGAATTTGGAAAAGAACAAGAGAGAGAGAGAGTGTGGATGAGAATAATAAAATGAACTTGAGCCTATCCTCTCCCAAAGTGTCTGGCCATATGGGGCTATTTGTCCTATTATGGTAAGGTCCAAAATGCCTCCACTAACCTATTCTATGAGTATTAGGAAAGGGCTAATTGGTTGGGGCTAAATTAGTAATTCTAAAGTCTCTAATCACACTAACCTTATCCATAATAATTAGTCTAACCTCTAACTAAAATATTTCTATCATGTGGACTAAAATTAATATCATGTGGGCCATGCCTAACTAGTGTGTGGGTCCCACTAGGGTCAAACTACCCCCGGGTCCCCGTTTCAAGTCGGATTGAGTTAAAATTCGAACCCGACTCAAATAACCCCAAAACAATATCATAAATAATAAAATAATATCAAAATAATTCAAAGAGGTCAAATGCAAAAATATTCTTAGGCCAAAAATGACATTAAAATATCATAATCACATGGTTAGGCTCTAGGTCAAACAGTCTCTAGGGTTTCACTAGCAAAACGTCAAAACCACAAGTCATTGATTTAAATAATTTTAAAATAATTTAAAATTACCAAAAATCATATCATGAATTAAATATCATTATTAAATTAATTTTAAACATGAAATTTCAAAATTACCCTAATTTGGGAAACTGAGTGCTACAACTCTACCCACCTTAGAAAAATTTCGTCCTCGAAATTTAAGATCGATAGTACTACTTCTAGAGCCTCTAACCTACCCAATATCTAAGGTAACACTTCCTAACACTGGAATAATAAACGGACATCTAAAAAGTGTTAATCTAGGAATACCTCCAATACTGCTCTGCTATACGGCGGTAATGGAACTTCAATAAAATATGGACTGGAACCTATATCCAAGGGACTGGACCTATTTTAAAGTGGTCTTAACTAAGGATGAAAAGGAACTGATCATAGGCTATAGGTATGCTCAAACTATTATCTTCCTATTAACCATCTATTAATACATTCTATTACCATAGAAACGATGCATTACTAAGACATATAGGCCCATATCTCTCATAACACATTTATACTCACCAAAAGACTAGTACATCCTATCAAGGCTGATACTATAATCTCTCATAAATCTTCTAAGCTACATGTTTATAGACACACATCCCCACATCAAGGACTAACCCATATATATCTACAACTGATACTAATGGGATGACGTCCCTATTTCCCAACAATCAAGGTCTAAATTTTTTTTATCTAAATCATGCAATTTGAATGAATAGTATACAAGGTCAGGGCATACCGTAGCAGTTGGAAGTCTCACCTAGGTGTACTGGTCATTCTAGGTCAAAACAGTACTACGGTATCAACACACAAACAATCTAGGGTGTCCTAATTGGAAAGGTAAGGGAACAACAATCATCAAGGTTGTAGGGCTGTCTACCATCCTATATAAAAATTGGTCATTAACAAGTAACTAAGAAATTATTAAAAGGTTACTATTCCATAAAATGGCAAAAATTGAAAATTTAGGCACAACAAATCACAAATAGATTTTTGTCTTAACGCGATCTAAGTTGATCAATTTCGGAATAAAACGAGATTTGGGCAAGAAGGGAAATCAATGAAATCAAAGTATGAGCACGAGCATCCAATGATGGAGGTTCAGGTCATGATTAAATTTAATTCGACTGAGTACGAATACGAGGTTCATAGACGATGAAAAGATTTCAAGGAGAATTGTCAAGAATGTCGCGAATGAGACTCTAGGGTCAAGTTTAACTATGTCTCCATTCTCGTAGATTGATACATGAAAAAGCGAACCAAAGTGCAATAGGTTGATCAGACCATCATGTACCGGTTCTAATTAGACAATATGTTAGTGGGTGGCCACCCAATAAAATATGTCATGACCAAGCTCGAAAATAGATAAGCTTGCAAAACTAAGGCTAATTTAGCAGCACAAGATATAAGGGTGGTAATGATGAAAGGAATTACATAGTCCAAGTTTCTTAACCAACGGGTCAAGTAATCAAATAAGGTATAAGGTTAAGCATCTAAGGAAACAAGCAGAACACCATCACATGTCGGGTCGAAAGAATTGAGTCAAGGCTGGATTTCTAATTGAAATAAGAAGAAATTTAGTATAATGGTAGAGGTTATAGTTTAGCCAGTTGACCAGAAAATTATATCAAGAAAATAGAGTACAAGAAGACGGGTTTTAGTGGGACATGATATACCTACACGAAGGTGAGCTCGTCTAGGTCTTACATATAAGATTTGTTGGAGGGTAACAGCTAGTATTACATTTCGAATATCAAAGTCACGATAAGGAACGTCAAGGATCTCAATTAGAAAGTGGAAGTTCAAGAGGTGGTAATTAATACACAAAAATAATGAAGATCGAGTTAGTCATCTGCTTCTGATACTCTTAAGTTCATCTGGTCATAACTTGCCAATCATATCTTTACCTCACCGGTCTCCATATGAAAATTTAACCTTTACTTAAATCCTTACCATGACTACCGTAGGCAATTCCCAATTTCAAAACATCACTCTTGAAGCACAACCCTCACATTTAGGAATCAACATTAACCATTTATTTAAATTTCCAAGTTCTTTCACCTTGTCTTAAATTTGACCCAAAACCTCTAAATCCCGTTTACGAATTCCTTGAACTTATTCAAATTGTTCTCCTCGTATTATTTAATTTAAATCTCTAGGCCTTACAAAACTTATCTTTCATCATAAAATCAACTTCCGTATTTTCTTCGACATATACAATTGAATATTATTCTCCTAAAAATATTTCACAACAATTTCTAAACTTCCATAACTTTGTGCTCTCTCTATCCCTAGTCATTTCATCGCAACATCTTGTTTAATATCCTTATTAAACACAATTAACTTCTCTTTTCCATTACTAACCTTCTACATAGCCTCAGAGTAAAAGTTTTCTCCAGAATCAATAACCAAGATTTTCTAAGTTCTCAAAACTAGGTTGACCTCTGATATCCTCATTAGTTTGAATACACCTATAAACTATCTCATAACCCCAAAATTTCTCTAAATGTAATTGTTTCCAGATTGACAGTATACATCGCTTTATTCTATTCGAGACCTTTACCACATTTCTATCTCAAGTTTCATATGGAACACTCCACACTTGATTTCCTTTCGATCATCATAAAATAACCAGTTACGTCTTCTCTGAGCTACACAATTTACGTCACTTCCTTAACATTTCTCAGGAAAAATGATATGAAGATTCAAGAGTTGTCAAGGTATAGCTGACAGAATTATATACGAGACAGGGAATTGATATAATCAGGACAGGTATATAAGACAATGAATGATGGTAGTAAAAATATTGGCAGGAAAAGAATGATAATAGAATTTGTTCTGCTTATCTATTTAAAAGAGGGACCCATTTTTTTGAAACAAGAATTATAATACCAAATCCAAAATAAGGCCTAGCAAAATCATTGGTTTATTGTATTAAAAAGAAATAAATTTTTGTAAGAAGTTACACAAGGTTTATAAAAATAGCTAAAGCTACATCCTAAGTAAACAATGAGAAACAAAACAAAACAAAACAATAATAATTCCTTCTCTTTTTTTTTGAATGACTGAAACAAAAGTAGCAAAAACATGTTCGAAAATATTTAAGGTACAATCTGATAATCATATGCGTCTATCCAAAATCATGGTACTCTAAATTCTCGTCATACTAGTGAGCAAGGCTACGATAATCACAGAGTCCTTGACTTATGCACATACCTCTAGAATCATGGTATTTAACATTTTCGCGATGCCGCTAGCTTGGCTGCGAAAACCTTAAATTTCCATACCCAAGAAATATATCCAAAATCAGACTATATGTCCTCACCATGCTGGCTAATGTGACTATAGAAGATAAGATTTCCATAACTTAGATGACCTAGTCCATATAATTTTATCTTGCCAAAAATTAAATTAATCAACAATGAATACCAAAAAAAAAAATCAAATTTATCAACGAACATCAAAATTCAGAAATGAACAAAATCCTTCAAATCATATAACTACAAACTCGGATGCTATAGCTGACATCAAGAATCAAATTTCAATAATCTTCATAAAAATCAATAAATACAAACTCAAATTCAATAATAATCCATCAAAATCAAATTCAATAGCAGAAAGTAAAGATAAATCAAATCAAGGAAAAAGAAAAGAGTTTTCAAATCGGAGTTAAACAAGATTCTCAAGGGTCATCCCAGGAATCTCTCAAGGGATCCTAATTGTGATTGAGTATCTTCAAAAATATATCCTAATCCTACTGCAGGCTGTAGTGGTACTCTAGTTCGAATACCACTACACAAACTCGACCTGCATGGGCCATCACTAAAAACGTGTCACGACCCGCACCGTAGAGTTAGGGTACGAGAACGTAACAACGCCCAGCCTACGCCGCAGTGTCGGCGGTAGAAAGCTGTCCTAGGTCTCAATGCATCTAACAGTATAAGACTAAACAGTTTATACTCCCGAATGGGGGTGACATAGCAGAATGTAAACTCAATCACATCTAAGGTAGAGCATAAAGGAAGATAGGTAAAACATGAAATCGAAAAGAGATACAACAGATAGAAGTCTAAGTGTCTAAGATACAAACTCAGAATATATCTCAAAATCCAAATACAGTAATCCATAAATACAACTCAAGATGACTGAAAATAAACTATAAGCAAAAACCCTAGCTATCTATGCAACCTCTACTGTCTCCTCTAGGCTAGCAGGCAACCTCCAGGCTATCTGTAAAATTTATCAACAGGTCCAGTCAGGACAGGAGCGAGTACAGTACATCTCAACAGTTCATAGTAGGTTAGAAAATATAAACATGCAGTAAAGTAAGATACAAGTACTGAAAGAAGTACAGTATGTAAACAGAGAAAGAGCTGTAACAGAATATCTACTATAATAGAGACTAACAGTGGCTAGTGAGTCAGAGTACAATATGGACATGTAAATGGCATAGGAGATTCTGATAAGACACTATGGAAGAGATTCTGATAAGATACTACTGGTGTATTATTCACATGTCCAATTCTACTCCCCCGTACCCCAATCAATACACAAGGATCTAAACAGGTTATGTTATTGTACATGATATCACATGGGGGCCCATGAAAGGGTGCACATAATAGTATACATGGGGGCTCCGTGAACATGAGAGTACAAGATTCACAAGAGTGTACATGTATAACGAAAGCACAGGAGTACATGATGAAAGTGAAACGCACATGACACAATGTACCCGATGCTCTCGAGGGGGATAACATTGCATGTAGAGATCCATATAGTACCAATCCGTGTGACCATCGTGACAGTACAAGTAAAGTAATCTAATACAGAAAATAATTCTAAGCAGGATATGAAATGATCAGAGAATGTACTCGTCGGATATCTGAATGTCCAAGGTAAAGATACTGTCCGAGGAGAGGTGTCTGGCTCCTAATTAGAACAGCACAAGTCACAACATGTCCAGAAGGGTAATATAAAGCACTACAATACATTCTACATAAATCTAGGTCAAACTAGGCCAAAGTTAACCCTTGGTCAACTCTGGTCAACTGCACTAGTCAAACTAGGTCAAACTAGGTCATGTCCTAACCCAATAAGTCTTACTAGGCCTAACCAAGACTATCCTAGCAAGAACACATCAATACAAGGCTATACAAGCCAACATACACCCAACTCTATATAGCATGCAATTATTCAATACTCAAATAGGCAAGAATTCACATTGGATATACACTAGGTAATCTATTACTTTAAGATATATATGTCTACACATATATACACATGCATATATTGGTATTCAACATTAGGTCTATAATCATGGTATTTCAAATGGTTATATAAACTTATATATTACAACACAATATGCTAACATATATATAATATACATACATAGCTAAGTTAACTATATTCATAAATACTTATTTAAGAGGCTATGTGTGTGTATGTGAACATGGCAAAGGGGCAAGTGAGGGTTAAATGGGCATACATAGTGTATATATATCAAAGAGTGTCAAAGTATAAGTGAACAATGTGTCAAGTGTGATAGTGTCAACATAGTGTAAGGGGGTACATGAGGTAATATAGGATTTGTGTTAACATAGAACATTACATCTCATTAACTTGTATATTGTATACATTACATCTATTATTACATTACATTCATGCTTGCATTCATTCATCATTCATTACAAGACATACTTATACATGCTTACATTAGATAGGATACTTACACCTCATACATCATTTATTTAACCATTTACTCATGCTTGCATTCTCTATTTAATTACATAATGTATATATATTAACATGGATGAAAATAAAATAGAATATTATATTACACACAAGGGTGCACAAAATGCATATATCGAATAGTAACTTCTACTAATAATCAATATTGTACCATCTCAGCATGAATTAAAATCTAGGATTAAAGTATGTTATAGATCTATGTGTTAGCTTTCCGAAACTTCAAACGGATCGCGTTTTCGTTTCCGAAAACTCCCGGAATCGCAAAAACACCGAGAACGCGTTTGTCTTTCATACAGCTGACACTCAAATAATTCTCCAGAAAGTTACAGAAAGAATTAGGCCTATTAATACATGTTTTTGGAAATCTAACTTCAATACGCTTCTTTTAAAAAAACAGAAGATTAAACCCAGCTTTGAGCTAGAAGTTATGACATTTCTAAGTTAGGGCTGAAATTAAAAACGTGGATAAAAATTATGACGGATTTAGGTAGTTTGAGACAAAAAAACACAGGTATATAACATAATATATCAAGAACTCACTCTCTACACTAATATATATATATGAGACACTATAGAACACATCTCCAATACAAAAATATGAGATTAAACATGTAATAATTCATTCATACATAACAACAACACATAGTGTGTCCAAATTTGGGATTTTTCTACATGGACACAACCACAACACAAAGAACACTCCTATGACCTCCAAATGGACATGAAATGGACACAAATGGAGATACAACCATGGGGGTCATTCCTATGGGTTCAAAATAGACCTATATGCATGAGGAAATGAAAAGGAGAAGGGATTTATACCTCCCGGTAGATCGAATCGAAGAAAAGCCTTCCCGGAGCGACACCGACACGTAGAGATTCCAAAAGGACACGAACGAGCTCCGAATACTCCCAAACTTGGGTAGCTTCCTCCTTGGCTAGAATGGAGAAGGAAAGAAGAAGATTTGGTGGCGAAATGGAAGGATTTGGTGGAGAAATTGCTAGGGATTGCTCTCTAGGAATTTGGAGAAGAACAAGAGAGAGAGAGAGAGTGTGGATGAGAATAATAAAATAAACTTGAGCCTATCCTCTCCCAAAGTGGCTGGCCATATGGGGCTATTTGTCCTATTATGGTAAGGTCCAAAATGCCCCTACTAACCTATTCTATGAGTATTAAGAAAGGGCTAATTGGTTGGGGCTAAATTAGTCATTCTAAAGTCTCTAATCACACTAACCTTATCCATAATAATTAGTCTAACCTCTAACTAAAATATTTCTATCATGTGGACTAAAATTAATATCATGTGGGTCATGCCTAACTAGTGTGTGGGTCCTACTAGAGTCAAACTATCCCTGGGTCCCCGTTTCAAGTCGGATTGAGTTGAAATTCGAACCCGACTCAAATAACCCCAAAACGATATCATAAATAATAAAGTAATATTAAAATAATTCAAAGAGGTCAAATGCAAAAATATCCTTAGGCCAAAAATGACATTAAAATATCATAATCACATGGTTAGGCTCTAGGTCAAACAGTCTCTAGGGTTTCACTAGCAAATCGTCAAAACCACAAGTCATTGATTTAAATAATTTTAAAATGATTTAAAATCACCAAAAATTATATCATGAATTAAATATCATTATTAAAATAATTATAAACAAAAAATTTCAAAATTACCCTCATTTGGGAAACTGGGTGCTACAAGTGGCTACTTGTTCTTTATTGTCACTGCATTCAACTTTTTGTAATCAATACACATCTGCGTCAATCCATCTTTCTTGGGTACTAGAATCACCGATGTTCCCCATCGTACTTTACTATCTCGAATGAACTTTTTTGCCTTCAGTTCCTCCACCTATTGATACAGCTTGTCCAATTCTGACTACGACATTATGTAAACTCTGCTAGATATAGGCTTTTTCCAGGAATCAACTCGATACAAAACTCTACATCCCTCACCGGTGGTATTCCTGAAAGCTCATCTAGGAAGACACCAAGAAATTCTCTGACCACTCTGGGAACCTACTCATGCTCTGCTACTACTGATCTGCTACTACTGCTGCAACTACACCCTTGAAATGATCCTATAATGATCGAACAAGGACAAACTCGTCAATACTTGGAATATTAAATAATACTCTACCTCCTAGTCAATCTATCGTAGCATGACTGTCTCTCAACCATATTGCCATCACAAATGTTCGAAGAAGGGAAGTTTAAAAAAATCTTCTTCTTTTATTGGATTATAACGAAAAGTACAACAGAGGACCTTGACAACGAGGGTCTATTAGTACAAATATAAGATTTGGAAAAGTATGATGATGGAGGTCGAGTACTGTAGTGACTCCTTTGTTTCGTTGACGATCGATACGCTTTGGTTTCTTTTGATATGCTCTCTATGTGGAATATCTCCTGTGTATATTTGTGGTGTTCTCTCTAAATTTCTTCTGTCTTCATTTTTATGTGTGTGTATCTCCTTTTATAGCCATCGTCAAAGATAGACTATACAGGCGGCATTGGTGAGGAGAAATCTTCTGCAAGATAGCCGTAATTCAGGTTGCCATAACTATATGATACAGCTGATTAACCGCTCGGTCCGATCATGTTGACACATGGCACTGTTATGTCTTAATCAAGAATGATACACAGCACATATCGTAACTTATGGTAATCTTTCGTTTGAATGGGACGGTCATAACGTACACTCCATAAACGTGATATCTAAATCATGTGGCCCGATCGTATTGACACATGAAACAATCCATAATTTAGAGGAAATCTTTTGTTTGAATAAGGCGGTTAAGACTCACACGCCATAAACGTAGGATTTGATCCTTACAGTCGTTGATTGTGGGATCAGGGTAGCTCGACCAGGGGCAAAAACCATCTGCCTTAAGGAATGCACGTAATATGAAAATTTTGGTCTCATGAGAGACCTTCTGAGACATTCGTGCTATATGACACCCATGCCGCATGAGATCTTCTGAGAAGGGAGCCGCATGAAGTCTTATGGAGAGCTAGCCGCATAAAGTCTTCTGGTGGACTAGCTGCATAAGGGGACTTATTAATTGTCTTCAAAGTTTATTGAGGACGTGCTTCCGAGGCATGGTGCCATTATCGGTCGCCATAAAGGCATCCATGGGCTTGTTTAATGGTGCATCCATAGAAGTTCCAATGCTCTTTGACGTCAAGTGTTGTCAGACTTGACATTTGTTTGGAAATTCGTGGAGGGGCTTCTGGCCTTTGCACTAGGGCCTGATGTTTTTGGGCTGAGCAGCTTTGAAATTTTTTTATGCTTCTACAAAACCCCATTTAATGTTTCTAAACTTGAAACAAGTTTGAAATACTTTGAATAGAAGCATGGACTTGTGGAGTTCCTAGGCCGAATGGGCTTCGTCCGTTCAGAGCTCTGTGATGTCACTGGGCCTTTGATGATGCTGTCAGTTGGAAAGCGCCTTGAAATATTGCTAGCCTGGTAGTATTAATTATCACCTATTCGGGATTTTCTAGGATCTTACTTCGGGATTTGATCTGTCATCATCTGGAGGATTCGAATCATGACTGGAGGAGATTAAGGCATCAATCCTCATCATAAAGCCTTCTCCACTTCCCCATGCCATCAGTGGATGAACCAGAAGGGTCGGTTGTATCACCTATATAAGGAGACCATTGCTCATGAATTCATTCATCATCACTTTTATGGCAACAGAAAGAACATCTCGTCAAAGGTGCTTCCAGAGGGCAAGGAGGACCGTGTTTGTTAGTATCGTCGCCTCTGCTACAGGACCCGTGGTGATGCTTCCTCCACCGCCTTCCCTTGAGTTGAGGATAAAAAGGCTGGAGAAGAAGAAATTGGCGACTGTCGACCACCTCTTGGCCGTGCTTGGCCTCAGCATAAAGGACATCACTGATCCTCTGAAAGTATCACCGGATCTAGACTCTCTTGCACTGCCAGAGGAGAAGGCAACGAGGGGGATGGTGGACACTTTTCGCTGAATGTTCCGGCATTCTGGTATCTAGTCTCTTCAGGACATAGCAGATGCCATCAACGACTCCGACTACTCCTCTTCTTAGAGGTTTTTTATCTCTCTTTTTAGGACTCTGTGGCCTCATCTTGTATCCCCCTTTTCATCTTTATCAATGAAATTTTCTTTTAGCACATTTCATCTGGTAAATCATTTAGGGATAACTGCTGCGCCATGCATGAATTGTCATTGTTTGCCCTATGTTTTCTGTGCTTGAGAAGCTTCTGTCGGAAAGGGATGTTTGTGGAGTGGAGAATGTTCTACCAGAGAACAAAATAATTAAGGTTTGGTGGACTCGTTATCCGTGGTGTACCTGAGATGGGTACGGATAACATAGAATGGTAGAAAGTACTATCAGGGACCGTGTAGGTGTGATAATGTGATAGAGGAGTATTTTGCTTAGAGGTAATATGGACATGGCAAATATTCTTGAATGTATCGTTGTTTGCTGTAAACAATGACGTAGGATAGGTATTCGCTCAGAGGTAATATGGACATAGCAAATAATATATCCTTAGTTTGGAAAATAACTCAGAGGTAATATGGACATGGTTATTTTTTGGGATAATATGATAGATATTCGCTCAGAGGTGATATGGACATGGCGAATAATTTATCCCCGGTTTAGAGAAATAACTCAGATGTAATATGGACATGATTATTTTTTGGGGATAACAGAGGTAATACGGATGTGAGCTACCAAATTGGGTGTTTTATTCTCCCATGAAAGAGAACAACCTTTAAAACAGGGGATACCTTTGACCCAGCTGGGAGTCAAAAGAAAGATACCCTTAAGGCAACTGGGCTATGGAAGGGTGCTTGTAGACGGATCTCCCTTTTTTGTGGTACATGCGGCTTTCGCCACATGTAGTTGGGAAGACTTTCACAGTAGGGTTATGATAGAAAACAAGGTTTTTTTTCAACTGACACTATATTCTCAAAGAAGTAACATAAACATAGTATAGAAATATTCAGAGTGGGCGCTTATAGAGTACAAATGCCACACTTTGATTATTGACATTATGTACCTCAAGGAGATGACTATAGGCAACCAATATTGCATGTCTCGTTGCGGCTCAGGCATAGTACTTCTTTAAGAACTTGCCAATCATAGGCATCATCATCAAGTCTTCGTTGGGCTCTACGAGCCTGTAAGTCCCATTGGAATATACACTCTATTATGAAGGGACCTTCCCACTCGGGTTGGAACTTCCCTACCGTCTTGTGGGTTGTGATCATCGGTCTCCGGACTGTCAAGACGAGATCGTCAATCTGGAACACCCTTTCCTTCACCTTTTTGTTAAAGGCCCCAGTGATGCGCGCCTGGTACAACTCAATGTGTTGTTGAGCCAGGAGGCACTTCTTGTCCAGTGCTTATAACTCTTGTAGCTACATGCGGTGGTTGTCTTCAGCCGTCAACTGATTTGAAAGGGCCACCCGAAGTGAAGGAATCTGGATTTCCAAGGGGAGAACTGATTGCTCCCGAACACCAATGAAAATTGTGTATTAACAGTAGGAGTTCAGACTGTAGTGCAGTACGCCCACAGACATTCACCGAGCTTTTCGTCCCAGTCACATTTGTTGGAGACAAACTTTTTGAGCAGTTTAATGGTTGTCTTATTAAAGGCTTCAACTAGTCCATTTGATGCTGGATTATACGCCGTGGAGGCTACATTCTGAATCCGGTGTCTGTCGCAAAATCGATAAAAACGTGACTTGCAAACGCAGGCCGTTGTCATGAATGAACTGTCGAGAAAGGCCAAACCGGTAGATCACGTGATGTTACACCCTTTTAAGAAGGATCCCGATTTGGACTACGAAGTTGATAGTGATGAAGAATGGGAAGAGGTGCTCATCGCCACACTACTGTACAATTGTATTCTGGGAATACTGTAGTAGCAATTGTTTGTTCTGATATGCAGGGAGAAGCTGGAGAAAGCCTCTCTGATTCTGACAAGGACACTGAGGAAGAACTTATAGAGGATGAAAAATTAAAGTTAGACGATGAAGACGAAAGTGATGATGACTTCATTGTGCCTGATGATCATCTCTCAGAAAGTGAGGTAAATTCTAGTCAACTACAATAGTGAAACCACATGCATCTCATATTCTAGACTCCATTATCAATAGTATTTATTTCATAAAAATACAAAGAATAGATAGTTTCTTATCTTCTGAAGGGGGAGGCTTTGTGCTTGCCTTTGATGTTTTTTCTATTTTACTTCGCAGGTTCTTGACTTTTGACTGGAAAGCTCATAGAGAAAAATATTAAATAACTCTGATGAGTTTAATTATGTTTATTTAGAAAACATATTGCACTTGGGTACATATAAAGGAGACATCCTTTTCTAAACTGTCTTATTTGATGGCACATGGAGTTCAGGTGGACAACTCATCGGACAAAATAGATCGTGATGTCCAAATCTCAACATGCTGCAAGCCAGAGGTTGGAGGTAAAGAAATCAGAGCACTAGTGCAACCTCAGAAATATCTAGAGACTCTGACTGAGCAGGCTCCGCGAAAGGGTCGTCCATAGATCATCCTAAACTTAGATCCCGTTTGGTTTACTATAATGTACATGAAAAATCTGAAATATCGTTGGTTGGTTGAAGACGTCAACACACTCTGTAAACATGAGCATATCTAATTATTGCATCACTGTGATGAGAAAAGTTCCATCATTCTTGGAGCATCAACTGTTGCTGTTGAAGTTGCTGCGATTGGCCATTCACAATTCCTCAATCACTTGTTCAAGCTAGATGGCATCAACTATCTTCTTTCCTTCTATCTAAAGGAAGATTCAGCGCTCGAAAACATAACAACCTGATTCTCGAAAAACCAGTGATTAATTCTAGCTTGCCAGTCATAGACACTTGGTTTTGATGATAGTGATGACATGACTGCCAATTTTGAACCCTATTCCATTTTTACATCTTTTTCGTAATTCTTGTTTATGGTTCAACTACTCCCTTATTTGCAAGTAAACGTACTAATCACTCAATAAATAGATATATACTCTTAATACATGCTTCTCCCCTGCCCACTACTCTTTAGTAACATCTACATACCATAAAATCTACTGTCCCTTGCCAAACTATCTTGGGATTATCGAATGTGACGATTTTCCCCATACTATTCCAATTCTTACGATCTACGGTCGAGGAGGATTCTTGGGAATGGAATCCTCATTCTGTTTTTTCATGTTCACTACAGGTATTAATATTTTCTTTATACCCTATTCTTGACATGGCTGCTATTTGCGTTTCTGATGGAACTGCTTTTAGAACTTACTTTTGCTTATTAAAAAGAAGCAAGAACATCAAACACACCTTTGTAAATTAAATCAACTGCATAAACATCTGAGAAATAGAAATTAGATAGGTCCAGATAATATTTGAAGAAACATAATTTATTAGCCAAGGCATGTTATAACTAAGCTTCATATCGGCACTAACCACAAAGTAAACAAGCTAATGATGCCACATCAATCTCCAGCAATAACCTTGCCTTAGCCTTAGTAAACAGAACTATAAAGTCAAGAATCATCATCATCATGAAAGCCTAGGTTGGCTATGGAGCATAAAATAGTTGCACATAAGGTTCGATAAAGTTTTATGATCGATTTTCCACATGATGTCAACCATCTATGTTGACGTCAATCGTCTATGTCAGATGTCAAATTCATAATCAGGGTCGCTATGAACATGAGATGACCATGCCATAAAATATAGATGGCCACTTGGCAATTGGGTAAGCCTACCTTTTGGATTATAGTTTACGCTAATGCAAGCAATGAACACCCTCCAAGTTTTCCTAGACCGAGTGTAAACAAAGGTAAATATCATACAATTTGCTATAGAAAATTTGCTAGGAAATTGCATTCATCTTTACTAAACAAAGGAGCAGTTGGCAATCCCACAATAAAGTCGAGCTTGTATGCATATGGCAATAAAAGCTTAACTATCATAATTTTTAGATCCAATCATATTAATTTGATCTATCCCATTGCATATATCAAATGAAACCTGGGTATCTTGAATAGTCAATCTCCTATATTCTCAGAACAAGTCTTCTCACAGCTGCTCTTTAAATCATTGGTCTGAAGTAACATATAAGCAAAATCTTTCTTCTAGTTGACATGAACAGAGAACAACAAACATTTACCAAACAGAAATGAAAAGAGAAAATTCAGACTATTCCAAGAAATTAAAATATCAGTTTCCTTCTAGCACGCTCGAAACAAAGAAGAGAAACTTTGCATTTTTTTTCAAGCTTAACAACATCTGGAATTTCCAACTATAAGTTTAACATAACAAACAAAAGAATTGTCCAATTGACTTGTATGTATTCTCTCCTCTCTCACCAATTCTTCTCATAAACGGAAACCTAGCTCTAGGAGCATGGACAGCCTGACAAAGTCACAAGACAAATGCATGCCTAGCAGACGATGGACCATGATGTTGTAATCTTGTAGCTCCATGCGTCTTTTTCGTCTAAGCGGTAAGGACATGAGTCTATAACCTTGGTAAATATCTAGAAAAATATCTGGCAAATGTGATTTAAGTTGTTCAGGATGCCATGCTAAGTCTGAAGAAAGTTGAAACAGTTGAGACGAAGGATTTGCAATCTCATATCAGGTATGTCATTGGGTAGCTTAAATGGTGCATCACCATTCCTTGTCACTATACACAAAAAGCCTATGATTGTTCTGAAGGTTGTAGTGCTCGGAATGATTGTTCTGAAGGTTGTAGTGCTCGGATCTTCATTCTGTACTTTCGGCAGGTGGATGCAGAAGAACTAGGAGGTTCACAACCACACAACACAGTTGATGCACGATATCCATGCCCAAGAAGGGCTCCACATTTCCGACAGAGAAGCTTTGTTTTTGAACGGTAAGGGCCCAAAGAGATAGGGATACAGTTCACCTCATCTACTTGGGTGAACCTACTGAGGTCGACTGAGCTGAAGGAAATGACACCCTTCTTGATAGACTTTTGATACTTAGAGTCAATGTCAGATATCACCCTATCGGAAGATAAGTTTAAAGGGTACCCACAGGAACTGCAGCTGCATGAAGTTCATCAAATTTTAAGCCAAAACACAAAATTAGAACACACTTTACTAAGGCTTCATATTAACTGCACATCATTCGCTCATCAACTAGTAGGTAAAACATGTATGATTCAAGACCAGATTAGCCAAGTCACTTATTTTTTCCTTGACAGTAAAACATATTAAGCGACATCAACAAACGAATTTGAATCATAGTCCATAAAATTTTGTCTATCCAGAGAGCATATATATATCACTGGATATGAAAAAGCAGCAGTTGTTGAATTTAAATTTCCGACTAAAATCAAATAATTTGTAAGATAATGGAATGATTATATTATCGTCCATGAATTCTCATCAACTAAGTTCTATTATGGTGTGTAAGTAAATTAAATAGTCTTCATTGAACTTCAAGAATGCTCCTGTGACGTGTTTGAATAATTTAAATTTATATAACCCTCAACCCTCACTAACACTCTAGAATTTAGTAGTGGTAGCGAATTCAACATCATATTAGAACAACCTAGGTTCAATTCCTCTGGCCTGCATTTATTAGAACCTAGGTTCAATTCCTCTCACCTGCAATTCAAGCGGATTATATAAATGATATTAGGCCATACCAATATGTATCATCCGTATCATGTCAATTTTCGCATGTCCGAATCGACCCAACGTCCTATTCCATACTGATATATGACGAAGGGCTCACTTTCTAGTCAATTTAACAAAGAAGGAAATATTAAAATGACCGATCGTGTGGAAGATCAACATGCTAGTGTATGTTGATAAAATTCCCATCTCAACTCCACATAGTGTAATCATTACCATTTGTTGAAGTTTTATAGTATGAGTTCATAGCATTCATACAAATTAACATTATTCCTTTTAAAGCAATCCAAATTTTGGGGTTATGTCTAAAAACAAGTAAAATAAATAATAATATATATTGCGGGTGAACAAATTTGCAATGTCGAATATTGTTTCATTCAAAACTAATGAGAAACAACAAATAATATATAAGATTATGAATAAATGTACATAGTTTTCTAACTTTTTAATACATTTGAATTATTTTTGGATTCGGATACCAAACTAAAACTGTCGAAACAGCTGAAACTATTGATACTGATATAAATAAGAAAGGTCTGAAATTATCACGGTGATCCGAGATAGCAGGGGTCGAGGGCAGGACTAGTTCCGAACAGCCAGAGTTCGTCTGGCTGCTTCGGTTTGGCATGTATGGCGGGAGCGAAACCGTCGGATCTTTGAGGGGCTGGTCACCCTTCTGGTTGGCATTCTCCATAACATCGAGTTTGATGTAAATGCTATGGAGAATTGATGAGTGGGAGTCCCACTCAGATTGTATGTTGTAAGATTATGGCTTTTCCTTTGGAATAAAATTTACCTTTTTTCCAATATATATATATATATATATATATATATATATATATATATATATATATATATTGTGCTAAAGGAATTTCCACCAAGATGCAGTACTGCATGTATAAACTGTCTTAAGCTTAGACAGATTGAGCAGGTTCGGGGTGCATACAGGGAACCTTGGTTGTGTGCTATGTCAGCAGGGGGAGGAATCTATAGAGCACTTATTCTTCCAGTGTACGATGACTTGGAGCATCTGCCAGTGATATCTAAAAAAGCTGAATATGAGGAGAGGGGGAGCACGGGACTGGAAGATAATCGTGGTATGGAGGGAAAGGAACAACTGAATTTTTGAGGTGCAGGTGACCTTGGCGGTTGGTATTTTAAATAATATTAAATATGATGTGTCTGTAATGGGAAACAAAGGGGCTACGGCAGTAAGGGTGTGAGTTGTAACTCAGTTATTATGTTTTAATGCATACAATTACCTTTTTCCATATATATATATATATATATATATATATATATATATATATATATATATATATATATATATGGATAAAAAAATACGTTATATGCATTTGATGGATGATTGTACTTTCCATGCAGTTGTACCAAAAATGTTGGGAGCCAGCACATTTTTGGCTTAAGAAATTATTTATTATTTAAAAGGTAAATCTATAAATGGGAGGCCTTTAGTTAGTTACAACTGAAATCAATCTACCCGTGACATACACAAATCGCCAGCATAGAAATAGTAGTTTTCATTTATTGGATGCCGAGCTCATGATTAATGGGAGGCCTTTAGTAAAACAAGCTATTTTTAGATGAAATAAACGGCCACTTAGAGATTAATAATTACCCAACAAGTCTTTACAACAAAATTCTCTCACATCATTAACCTCCTTGAGACACGTGTCTCCGTGTTCAAATGATATCAAAGCATGTGAAAGGACTCCAGCACAACCTCCCCGTGTATAGATCCTTCTCCAATGTCACCACCCCATGCCACCATGCAGGCGACATCATCCTCTATGTGTTCACCCCCTTCTCTCCATCCTCACATTTATCCCAAAGTGCGCTTCCTCTCTTCTCTTTTCCAAATGGCCACTATCGAACTAATCTTCCCATCACTGCATTATCTCCTTTCGCGGTGCGATGTAAGGTTACTCGATGGGGAGGTTAATATATACCTTGACGTACGTGGTGGTGGTGGCAGAGTAAGGGTCAGCATCAACAATAGGGAGGAAGAAAATCACTAATAGAGTACACATGACGAGTTAAGCGATTTTGCCTAATGGCTTGACCCATATCTTGCATCTGTGCTTCATCTCGGTGTAGAATGGCACAAGGGATCCTTGGTATATTGTCAAGGACAACAAAGAGTTTAGCATCAGGCTGGATATTTGGATTTTCATCAAGTGGATTACGAAGTGCAGATCGTTTTAGTCTCCTATCAATTACAAGATTATTAATCTTCCTTGCATAAAAACCATCTGAAGCAAGACAAGACCTATACAGGACTGAGCTGATTAGTTGGACTCACAAATAACGACTTGTGAGATATTTTTTGGAAGCTTACTATTGAATTATAATTATTATTGATCTATAACAAGAAAACCCTAACAAATATACAGAAATTAAACATTGGAATGAAAGATAAGATCAAGTAAAATAATCTGAATTTTGGAAGAATGCTTGGATGAACGGTCGGTTGTTATATCGGACATGGTAGTGTATACCTGATTGAATCTTCGGTAGTGTTTTAAAATCCTCCCGTCTCATGGCCTTAGGCGTCCGCCTAGGTGTTTCACATCCTCTATTGCCTCGCAGTCTTAGGCAACTCTTTCGATCCATCTTGACTTAAATGTGATCAGATTTCTACCATTTTCTAATCTGGAATCTAAGTCAAACCCAATTATGTAAAGCTATGGATATTATTAAATATTTCAAAATATACTACAAAAGAGAAGGTGCAATAGTTTCTTCATTTACCCTCGTCTTTCACTTCCCTTTTGTGTTTCTCTAACACATCAAATCTCATCCTTATCACTAACTATGATGTCCATTTCTATGTGGCAACATGCAAAACCCTCTCAGTATCCCTTCTTTACATCTCGCTCTCTTATTGGTTTTCCTCTCCGTTTCAAGTTAGTGATACACTTGCTGGTTGTTTTTTGATTGAAAATTTCCTGCACTTAGAAGTTGATGTTGAAGTACACCTGTGTATTTCGTATACACAACAAGTTTTACATGCGATTGTTATAATTTTTACTTATGCATTTATCATACCAATTATTAGGAAATACGTTAGGACATAAACCACAAACTTGTCTTAACTTTATGCACCCCCAATTTACTATTGAGACCCTTGCCTAGGCCTTTTGGTCCACACCGCCTTAACAAGTTTTGTCTGCCCTAATTGAAACTTACCTTTTTTTTCTTACTCGTATTTTTTTTTACTCATAAAGATGTTCATGACTTGAGCCATTAGAGGTTATAGTAACTACATGCTGGCACCTAACTACTACACACAAAAAAGTTTAAGTATTATGTCCCACCTAATCCTTTCAGAGCATTGCTGCTTTGCGTCGCCTTAAAAAACTTGATCTTCGGTCGTGGGTTCTGAGTGTATGGTCAGAACGAAATATCAATGGCTTCGGTGATGTCTACTACGAACCTACTTGTTTAAGCCGAAGGGAAACCACGAGAGAGACGATGTAAAATACATGCAGGAGAAAGATAATTGAGAAATAAAATTAGGATTTCATTATTCATTTAATAATTTTATTCTTAATCAATCTCCCTTCTTATAAAATCAAAGATATCCATATCTATTGGCATACAAACCGACTTAGTACCTAAAAGATAAGACTCGATCAAAACTAAAAGTACAAAAGGAGTATATCCCAATTTTCTTCAGTCCTATCTAAATAAAATGATAAATCTAAAACAACTAAAACTGAAATATGTTGGATCCAATTCGTGGATGGGCCTACGTCACTTAATAAATGCATTTCCTTTCAATTTGTTTCATCTCCCTCCTAAAAAATCCAATGGGTAACTTCAAAATCTAATTAAAAGTTTATCTATACAAAAGGGCATGGATATAGTTTTCAATAATTTGGTATTTCAACATTTTACGATCTTGTTAAAGGGACAAACTATTGGGATTGTTTTACTTTTCACTCTTTGGCTTAATGGGTCATAGAGATTAATGTAATTCTCTAAATTGTATCATCTTACCTCTTCTTCTAGAGTCTTTATAGAGATTACTGTAATTTTGTAAATTGTATTGTCTTTATCTCTCCTTCTAGAGTCTTTCTAGCCTAGGGGAACCTGAAGGCATCAACCAACCATATTTTTTTCACATCTTTTAAAAAGGTTTCTTGTGCCTCCATAGCTGATACCATTCTGATTAATAAAAGGCTTGGACAATGATGATGACTAAAATAAAAGAAATCCTACTAAAGTTTAAGGTGGAATCGTCGAGAATTGGAAAGCTTGTAAGGATCAATTCTCAATCATGCCAAATCATTTGTTATCAAGGTACAATCAAATTCCTGTGTGGGTGGGTGGGTGTAGGGAGGGTTGTCTTTGGGGGTTGTCTTTGGGTAATTAATTATGAATAAATTCCAAACCATGCCAAGACACTGGTCATCCAGGTTCATAGGCAATTTACTTTTATTACTCTTTGGATGTATTTCTAGTAAAGTTGTAAGCGGCCTATTGTAGGCTACGAGAAATTTAGACAAATTACTTTCGTTAGTCTTTACATATATTTCTAGTAAAGTTGTAAGTGGCCACTTGTAGGCTTTGGGATGCTTTATTAAAACTCTTGTTAATGAAAGACAATGAGATATCTCCAACCCATTCTTATAAAAAAAAAAATTAATGTATATATGACCCTCAACCCTCATTCACTAACACTCTAGAGTTTTGGTACCGGCAAAGTCTTTAACATAGGTTCAGAACAACCTAAGTTAATTCCTTCTAGCCTGCATTTTAAGCGGATTAAATAAAAATCTTGTTGCATGAATACATGTCTCTGCCAAAAACAGACCTTCGGCTTGCAAAAGCATGTTGAATAATATATTTACAAAATCGTCACCCTCACCAATACTATAGAGTTTTCATGTAGGGGCAGGAGATTTAACAAAGTTCCAACATTACAAAATTTTGTGTTGGCATTAAATAAGACCGAATACTGGAGTATACGCGGTCCTTTGGAGCCTATCACAAATGCCTCTTTGGATGTGTCACTACTGGATGTAATGCGACTGAGAAGGAGTGGGAATTCTCTGAGGGATGTTCGGACTACTCATGATGTTATGTTTGAAACTAAGTGCCTTGTAGGGAAAAAACATTTAAACCGTCAAGTGGGCTTTGGAGCACCCAGTGTTCTAAATGGCGTCCGCCTAGGCCGCCTAGGCGGTGCCTAGGCGGTAGGCGGTCCCTCTCCGCACCGCTTTTCGGTAGGCGGTGGAGTAGGCGGCCAACGGAGGTTGGCGGCATAGGCGGAGGTGACGCGGCGTAGGCGGCGCCTAGACGGAGCAATACTTAACAAAATATTTTGGCCAAATTTTTTTTAAAAGTATTATGGGCCTATGGTTCACTTTTACAAAACTAAAACTTTATAAATCTTCGTTCTACAACTTAGTTATGTATGGAACACCCTTAAAATATGCATGTTATGCAAAAAAAAAAAGGTGGCAAAATAGTAAAAAGTATTCAAAATGTATCGACCGCCTAGGCGGCCTAGGCGGTAGGCGGTAGGCGGACTCTCTCCGCCACACACCCGCCTACCGCCGTTTATAACCTTGGGAGCACCGGGTTGGAACTTTGAAGCACCTTCTCTTTGAGTCTCCGTTATGATAAGGAGTATTGTGTCATTCGTCTTTAGGCACTACCACTCTCAAGGTGAGGAATATTGTGTCATCCGTCGTGCATGCCATTTCTGCTCACTTTTCAGCTACCTATTTTTGTCGACAACGGTCTGCCTTCGAAGAGTCCCCAGTCCCATCAGCTTCTAATTTAAAGTGGAGATAAAAAATTACATAATAAAGATAAATTGATGATCGAATAATCCATTCTCTTATGAGTTTGCAACTATTTGTAGACCTTCAACACTTGTTCTACTACCGAGTAGCGGTTAGAACTGTCTCCATGATACCCCCACTTCCGTACTTCCGTTAGTTGGTAAATTGCCATGTTTCCAGGACAAATGCCTTGACAATTAGCATCCATCATAACCACCATTCTTGGAGATAAAACAATAACCCATCGTGGGAATGAGTAAGCATAATAACCTGTCCTAGGCCGCTCTTAAGTAAGCCCCTGAAGCTTTGTGCAAATCTATTTCTTAAGATCTAGGCCCAAAAGGCCCATTTCTATTCCCTAGGGCATAAATTATAAATGAGTGCAAACATTTCCCCCAAAGCTCGATTATTGTAATTAATATTAGGAATTTGGCTTGTAATTCCAATCATTTTAGTAAAGGCATTCCAACAGTTGATGTTACCCTCGTCTTGATATTCCTATAGATCTGGCTTTTGAGTACTTTTATACCAGAAATACCATTGCTTATGAACTGATACCTATCATCCTTACTTCCGTTCTCCTAGTAGGTTATGTGTTGTACATTCCTTCCTTAGACCACGTGCTAGGGCTCATAAACATTTGTAGTGTTGGATCAACCGTTTGCGATGGTCAGAGAGTCAATAATTGTTATTGGATCAACTGAGGCCAGACCGAGGTGGACATCTCCTCGAGTACGGTTTAGTCTTAGTGCTATTTTTCAACATCTGAGCGTCCATCAAAATCCAAAATTTCTGGATTGGGCTACTTGGCATGATATGGTCCTTCAATACAAGGAAGTGAACCTTCAACACAAGGAAGTGAACCTTCACCGGATCGGTCTTTTTGGCTTCATCCACATGTGTTTTGTTGGGATGCGGATAAAATATATCCTTCTTGTCTCATCCATACATTTCTGGTCTTATGCTAACAACAACTTTCTCTTCTATTTTGATCATGCAACTCCTATCCACCTTGATGTGCACATGATATTGGGGCCCCCAGTAGAAGACACCAAGACCAATGTTCTTTTTTCAAACTCTCCAATGTGGGATAGAGACTGCAGGAATCAACAAAAAGTCGTACCCGTGTTGGATCAAGACTTATTGCAAAAATAGGCCTTGTAGGTCGTGTGCGTTCATTGCCTTTCTTTTGTACTGATTGAACAAGTACATTTTATGCATAAGTCCCGTAAGCCTCATGTTCTTTATCTCGAACTAGCTATAGCCATAGACGATAATAAGGAATTTTTCTCAGAAAATTCTTTTTAGCACAAGTGTATCAGTACCTCAACTAGTGGGTAAAGGGCAACCTAGTCAAGAAGAGTGCAGAGCAAGGGCCAATTTGGTTTGCTATCAGTCACTAAATTTGGTTGGGGTACAACGAACCTAAGTTGTATGGTATTCTACCGGCCATTGGATTTGGTTGTTGAGGAACAACACATCCGACCGAGTAATATAGCCAACAACGTATCCATGAGGTGCATTCCCAGATCTGTCGTCGTTTGCAAGCATGGGTGGTATGTAAGCAAGTGCCCCCTGATTTATGAGCAATTGATTAACGCCACCCAGCTATGATGTTCTTGTCATCAATGCTTATTAGTGTATGATCAGTTGTCTCTTTATTTACGAGACCCAAATGCAACGTCTCCCAAATGCAACGTCTGGAGCTTGACTATGATCAAGCATTTGAGAATATTGGGCATTATTATTGTTATTGGGATATAATGCCCTATAAATTTTCTACAGTGGACCGATCTACTAGGGGTACGCTCGTACTTGATTGGCCAACCTTATACAAATGATTGTTATTCATAACATATCAAGAATGTAACGCAACTCCTCTGTAGATGATTTCTCTAGCTAATCCCGATAGAATTGGATTGCTCAACCTAGGTTGTGAGACCATTAAGTGAGGTATTCGGTTAGTTATTCCGACACCAATTTGTTAAAAAAATGGTTCAACTCCTGCAAGTGTGTAGGGAGTAGTAACTAAGAATGTAGCCTTTCAGTTGACTCCTGAAATAATTTCGTAGTTAAATGAATTTGGGTTGGTAAAGTCTAAAAGACTTCAACAAATCAATCATCAATTTGCATGCGTAAATGATTTGTAATTTCGCCAGCCATCTCCGCAGTCGCGAATTTAGCAGCCTCAGTCACTAGCTTAGTAGGACCTTGTGCAGATTCTACTCGTCTAGGACGACTTGGTTACGTAATATGGTAACTCATATTGAATTGTTTTGACACTAAACTCTTTTTTCTACTTTAGACGAGGTTCCAATGGGCATGTAAACCTGGAGTTCCCACCGGACGTGCCAAAAAAGGTCTTGTCATAAAATAAGACCGATTAGAGGAGTACGCTCGGTCCCTCTGGAGCCGATCACCAATAGCTCTATGGATGTGTAACCTTTGGATGTAGTGCGGTCGAGAAGAAGATGACCACTTCTTTAAAGAATATTCGGACCACTCGGGATAATATGGACGTCTTGTAAGGCGAAGCGCTTGAATGTCTGGTGGACTTTGGAGTACCAGGTCGGACTTTTATAGATGGGAAGCATTGTGTCATCAGTTGTCAGCCACCTCCGCTCTGAACTTCTGTATGATAGTACTCCGATGGACGAGAAATATTGTGTCATCTACCGTTGCCAGGCACCGTCGCTCGCAAAAGCGATGGGCATTGTGTTATCCGTCACGCAAGTCATTTCTGCTTACTTTTCAGCTACTTATCTCCTTCAACAACGGACTGGCTTTGCGGAGCTCGAGTCGCATCACTTTTTAATTTACAAATGGAGAAAGAAAATTATGTGAAAGATAAATTGATTGATTGATCAAGTGATCCCTTCCCCTTTGAGTTTGCAGCTATTTATAGCCCTTCGATCCTTGTTCCACTACCAATTAGTGTCTCCATGATACCCAAGCACCTTCGTACTTTTACAGTACTCTCTAGTATTAGTGGAGAATATTATGTCATGTTTCCGCTACGATCTCCTTCACAATTACTATCCATAATGACCGTCATTCTTGAGGATAAATCCATGACCCGTCATGGAAATGGGCAATCATGATGATCTGTCTCAGGCCGCTCTTAAGTAAGCCCCTTAAGTTCTGTGCATGTACATTTCTCAAGATCTAGGCTCTCATGAAGTCCATTTGTCTTTGGTCCATAAATTAAAATGAGAGCAAACACCTTCTTAAGAAGAAAATTCCAAATATTGCTCCATTTTTTTTGATAGAGATCTTACAAGAGTAATCCTTAACCTTTTGCATCCTCTCTCTAATTAAAAGAACATGCATGCACAATGTTCTCTTTTGCAGTAACCTTGAATTTATAACAGAAGAATCATTAATGGAAACAAATCATATGTCTCTCTCTCTTCATGTCACTATATGAACTCAGGAACCAGCAAACCAGATTCCAATGTTTTCCAATAAGGTTTTTATGAAAGGCTTACAGTGTCTGGCTCAATGTCCAACTGGAGACTCTTATTTCTAGTTGTGATGCAGTTCAATAGGTTATGTAGCTCAATAGGTGCCCTCTATTCAATACGAGCAGATTCTCCCCACCCCCACGGCCCCACCCACCCACACCTTCCTAGCCCCAATTCCCATATGAAGGATAGTTAAATAAAAATTAACAATGGAGCAAGGTAATTCAATTTTATCTACAAATTTCTCGTGGAACGGCCTTACCCCACCAAGTATAAAGCAACAGAATCGCATGAAGTCTCCTCTAATGCAGATGAAAAGAAGAGGTTCATACTTACTACTTTAGCTTTTGTCAGCCAGCTACTGTGAAAAGTTATGGTTCCTAACAATAATGAGTACTTACCTATTTGCATCCCTTTATTAGAATGTATACATACAACCTATTTGGTCAAAATTTTATATCTACCATTTTATTTATATTCCTTTTCAATTGTAGAGGAAGAGATTTTTTTCGTAGGAAGAGGTTAAAAAGTTCCTTCGTGACATCAAAATTCCATTGCATCAGCTTGAGAAACGTCAAGTATAAATCAAGGTTCAGGGTATTGGTAACAGTTTCAGAGCCCCTCCTTAGAAGTATCAGTATTGGTGGTATCGACCGTCTTGGCGGTTTCAATATTGTTCAATTATTCATCTACAATAGATATTGTTTGCTCATTTTACTTGCTTTTAGACAAGAACTCCTGTAATAGATACTTTTGAGTGGAATAATATTAAAATGTATTGAACATTTAAATTTATACAACTTCGACAAATGGAAATGTTTACGTTGTGAAAAGAATAAAATATTTTCAGTATAAATATAGCATATTGATTCGTTGAACTTCGGCATGGACGAATCATTGTGTCGACATTGTTTTTCCATACTTTTGTTTTCTTATTTTCTTATGCTACATTGACCAGGAAAGCGAACTGTATTTTTGATACCAGTAGGGGTGAGTATAAGATCTGACATGACAAAAATGATATGATTTGCAGACCTTGGGATGAATAGGATGGGTCTCGAGTTGGTTGACAAGGTATTAGAAGGAAGGACAAATGTAAGGGTTCTCCAAGTGATATTCAAAAGCATCTCTTAGAGCTCGATATACATTATTTGATATATTAAGCATAATCATGTGTATTATTTGTTCTCTCTCATTGGTTTTATATGGAATAATATTCAATTATCTGCAATAGATATTATTGTTCATTTTACTTATTTTAGACAAGGACTACCATATTAGAGTGTAGCAATATTAAAATGTATTGAATGTTTGAATTTATACAACTTCGACAAATGGTAATACTTACGTTGTGACAAGAAAGAACCTTATCGATATAAATATAGCATGTTGAATCATTGAACTTCGGCATGGACGAATCATTGTGTCGACATTACCATATTTTTTATACCAGTGAGGGTGAGTATCAGATCAGACAAGCCAAAGACCAAAATGATATCATACAACCATACCTATTGGTATATGCCGATATTACGGACCTTGGGATGAATACAGTGAATGTGTAGGATGGGTTTTCAGTAGGATGATAAGGTATTAGGAGGAAGGACAGAGGTAATGGTTAGCCAGGACTGGCACATGCTCCACCTGATATTCAAAAACATCTCTTAGAGCTCGATATATCGAGCTTCCCCAGACAAAATGATAAACATGCAGGACGGCTCTAATCCCGCCTAACTTTTCTCCAACACCTGGAAGACACTAATCATAGTAGCATTTTCAGTTTTCATTACTAGGATGGTTTAGAAAGGTTGAATAGTCTGAGTGGTTGAATCAGTGTGGGATTAAAGAGAACAAAAGAATACTTAATAACCAAAATTCTATTAACAATCCTTATCCAGTAATATTCTTCCGAGATTGTTTTCTCATTTTCATCACCTGATCCCCCTCCCTTGCTTATTTGTTTCCTTTTCTAACTAGCAATGATATATAAATTTCAGACAGAAAATAGACTCAATAGGATCAACTCAGTAACTTGTAATGTGGACTTTTTTTAAATATTTTCGTCGATAGCTTTCACTTACTAACATGTCCATGCCAACTTAATAACATGCATTTTGCTTCCTGTTTGCATTCCTCACACACATACAATAAATGAGATTTAACAATACATGTTTTCAAGAGATATAGTCTACCAAGCATGGGCATTCCATAAATCGGTGCCATGCTCAAAACAGGTGCATTTCAGCAAGGCTTAAGTAATGTCTGACACCGTCCCATTTCGGAAGAGAAATGGGCGGTGCAAAACTGCTGAAACTACTGAAATCACCCATTTTTGCCTGAAAATGCCAAATCAATTACTCATAAGAAGGGTCCGAAACAACGACACATATTTTCTTTTTTTTAAAATAAGGCCAGTTGTTAATGAACGTTGTTATCTTGGGCTACTAGCAAGACCCCCTATCATTCCTATTTTTATTTTACCCAGATTGGAATTCGAACTCACGCCCACTCCTCCCCTCCCGTACTAGTGTTACCACTAGACCACTCCATTGGTGGTAACAAAGACACATATTGTACATAACACCAGCTCTCAAACTTACACTAGAACATGCAAAAATTGGTAATCATCTCACCATGTATGTACTCGTGACTTCCAACATAGTGTCACCGTGCGGTGCACAAACTTCCTACTCGAAGACCCGTGCCAACCTTCCCCAAACGCTTAGCTAGATCGCTAAGGCAAGAATGAAAACTTGTGGAGCAAGAGAGAGAGATTAGAAGTTTAAAAACTTCATATACTAGAGAGATTACAACTTTTTGATTGTGAGGAACAAATGAGACTCCCACTTATTTATAATATCTCAAAGGACCTACATAAAGCTTCTTGAAACATAATATTCCAAAATTATTCTAGGACCTAGATAGGATGACTCTAGAACATCTAGAAGGCTATGGTAATTCCATGAATCTTCAAGAAGACTCCACCATATTCCACCATCTTATAGAGAATTCTAGAAGCATCCAGCATAACCTTGGTCCATGATAGGTTATGCAAATCAATTTCGGTGGGGCGCAAAATCTTGTGCATAACACTCTCCCCAACTGTTTCATCGACGCCGTCGTCGACGGGTGCACCAAGTCTCGGAACGACGTCCACTCTCGTAGGCACGATCGTTGTGCGTAGTCTCTTTTTTGTACGTCTCGTGCGGTGCTTTTCAAACTTGGTTCGTCTTTACCAACTTTGACCTTGGTCTGTTCCCTCCTCGGCACAGAAAGAAGCTCGAGCGGACTATCGGGTCGTCAATCCACCTCATCTCATGGCTGCACATAGTTCTCCACACCTTCGCGCATGTGAGTCAAATTGCAACTCTGTCGACCTGAACGTCCACCACGAGTTTTAAGCAACTCCTTGCATGAGCTACTCCACTTGGTCGCCTCTGCCTCCTCGCAGTTCGCGACGTGCTTCTCTGCACTCGTGTCCAGCTTGGTAGCACGATGCGCTTCCTTCCGCGGAAGTGACTCCTTGGGACGTCCCTTTGCAACACCCTTGATCTCGCATGGAAGGCCTTCCTCCTCGAAGTCTTCCTTCATCTCGAGTACCGCTAGGTATGTCGTCTCCCTTTTGCTATCCTTTTTGAGCTGAATTACGAAGATAATTTTCTACTTTGATGGCTCGTCTCGTGCAACTTTCACCATGCATGATGAGCCTTCCTCCATGAAGCTGACGACTCCCAAATGTTACATCGGAACCACCTTTGCCGTGATAAGAAAATCCATACCCACTATCATCTTGAAGTCGTCCAGCGACATAGCAGTGAAATGGCAATATCCAACCAATTTTTCACCGCTATATGAACCCCCTTGGCTACCCCTTGCATGGGACGCACTTCCGCATTGTCCTTCTCCATCTTGCTTGAATCTTTATCCAAAGCTAGACCCAAGCGACGGACCTCCGCGTTCGAGATGAAGTTATGAGGGACGTCCGTGTCAACCAATGCCCACGTCAATGTACATGAGCTCCATGCTCAGAGTCTTCGACACAACAAACTTGGTCTTGACAGCATTGAATAAGCGCAACGCTGCCATGTGCCCTCAGACGACATTGACACGCATGCTAATATCCGGACAATTCCGAGCAAAGTGGTTTACTCCACATATGATGTACGAAACTACTCGCTCGGGGTGGGCCATTTCGTGCTTCTTTCCCTCGGACAGACCCTCCTTAGGAGAGCTCTCTCAATCTCTCCCATCATTCTCCTTGGTGGTCTTTGGCTTAGACTTGGCATTGTTGTCGTCCTACAGGTACTCGAGGAGCCTTTCAGCTACTGCCACGTGGTGTTCAAATCTTGCACCATCTATTGCTGCAATTCTTGAGTTGTCCACTATTGAAGTCCATCGAGGAAGACGAATAAGAGATCCTCCTCGTCCATGCTAGATTTCTCGAGCATCAAGTGTGTGAAGTCCGCAATGTACTCTTTGATCACCCCGGTATGCTTAAGTTGCCACAAGTTTCGTCTCGCTGTAAACATTCTCCTGATAGATCTGAGATTTAATCTCCTTCTTGAGATCCTCCTATATCTTTATCGAGCACAAACCTTTCTCAGCTTCCATGCGCCTTCGACGTACCACAGCATAGCATCATCAGTGAGATAGAGTGAAGCAATATCCACTTTCTCCAGAATGACAACTTTGGTCTTGAGTTCTCCGCAACTCTCGACTACGGTCTTTAACTTCTCGTAGCCTCGGACCTTCCTACACAAGTCCTCAATCTCTACACGAAGCCCCTTGAGCTCCTCCTCAAGTGCGAATCAGATCTCTTGGAATTGCTCCCAAAAGATTGCCATGGACGAAGCGACGTCACTCGCTAGCCCATCATAGAACTCTTCTAGCTTCGTGTTGCTTTGCTCAATGTAGCTCATGCGCATCTCCATGTTCCTTGAATCCGTCTCTAAGACCTCAATGCGCTCATCAAGAATGGCAAGACTACGCTCCATTGCAGGCTCTTTGCTTCGGCCCTTCCTAGAGGTCCTGGCTTGCCCCTCCTTAGGTGACGTGGCCCTCTCTTGGACATTCTTGGATGTTGACATGGCACCAACTGACCTTCGCTCCGATACCACTTGCCACGGACTTAGTATTTCTGCCTACACTTCGACCCGTACAACGTACAAGCTTCCTACTCGAAGACCCGTGCCAACCTTCCCTAAACGCTTAGCTAGATCGCTAAGACGAGAATGAAAAATTTGTGGAGCAAGAGAGAGAGATTGGGAGTTTGCAAAGTTCACTATACTAGAGAGACAGTACAACTTTTGGACGATGAGGAACAAATGAGCCTCTCACTAATTTATAATGCCTCAAAGGGCCTACATAAAGCTTCTGTAAATAGAATATTCCAGGGATTATTCTAGGGTGTAGATATTTTCTAAGGAAGACTCTAGAATATCAAGAAGGCAATGGAAACTCCATGAATCTTCAAGAAGACTCCACCATATACCACCATCTTCTAGAGAATTCCGGAAGCATCCAACATAACCTTGGTCTGTGATAAGTTATGCAAATATGTCTCAGTGAGGCTCAAAATCTTGTGTGTAACAATAGTCTGAGATAGTTTACAAGAATGTGCCATATACTAGCTATCATATTTTGGATGAAAATATTTTATGTGTCAAGATAGCCCCTTAAAGAGGATTTAGAGCATAATTTTACAAATGCCTCAAAAAATGTGGTCGGCAAATCCATTTTTGTTGTATTGATTTATGTCCATGATGTCGACAAAAATTGTGTTTAAAGTTCTCGGTTTTAAATTTGAAGTTGTATTATTCCTGAAGATATTTATTGGCACAAACTATATGATTATTGGAACTAGACTTCTTAAAAAGGATATATTTGGTCCCTATTCTGATAAAATTTCGTCATAGCATCCCCTATAAAGAATTCCAGAAAGGCCTGAAGGAATTTATAATAAAGTTTCTAGTAACTATAGCTAACGATAGTTGGAAAATAAACCAATTATAGCAACAAAATAAGGGGAAATGCTACTCCTAGCAATGTTAATTCCTGTGAGGTCTTACGAAAATCAATTATATGTGAAAAAAATATTAAATGGTTATAGACTACAGTGCCTCACCGGCCTTAAGGTTGTCGATCTACCCTGTCGTAAAGTAAGACATCATATCGCTTTACATATGGAATTTCATGCAATTATCGCTCAAAGCGTACAACTCACTCCAAGATGTAGACATTATGTATGGGTAACCTTAAGAATTTACCCCTTCCATTAAAACCTCTCTATAGTTGAAATTTTTGTGTATCCACTCCGTATACAATACCAGCTGTTTCCTATATAAATTGCATTATCGAGTTTATTGCATGGTTACTTCAGATTATTGTCCTAAGCTGACCTCCAAGATTTTTTAGCTTGGGCCCTTCGACTACAATATAGGGATCTCAAGCATTTTCCTGATTCTTGTCAGGATCTTTGATTACATGATCCAGAAATTACAACTTTCATACTAGGTATCTGTAGTCCAAGTCAGAATATATTAGAATCAAGTCATGAATTTTCATAATACAACTTGTTGGACACTTTGGATGCATAATAGATACAAAACAGTATGTATTGCCAGAAAAGTAAAAGTAATCAATCAAAATGACTTCTATACCCACTCTTCTCTCTTTTAGTTCATACCAATGCTTTAGACCTTTCGACCTTTAAAGGAAGAAATATCAATCAATGTGGAGTTGAAAGAGAAAAACATTAAAGAAAATAGGCTAAATTGCAACTTGATACCCTAAACTATTACTGTTTTTCAATTTGATACCCTCAACTTTTATAGGTACTAACTTAATATCCTATCTCAACTTATATTTCTAACTTGATACTCAATTTTTCTTTTATTTCTAAACTACCCTCCCCTCGGCTGCTACTTCCCCCACCCACCCCGGCGGCCTTCCCCCCCCCCTCCGACGACCATCCCCATACCCGCCCCCGGCCCCGATGACCCACCCTACCCGCCCTCGAGCCTGCGCTCTCGCTCGCGTGCACCCCCGCGCGCTGCCCCGCGCGCCCTAGCGCCCGCTGCCCAGCTCGTCGCGCCCCCGAGCATCCCCGTGCCGGTCGACTGCTCACGCCCGCCGTCCGCTTGCGCGTGCACGTCCGCTGCCACCCGCAGCCGCAGAGATAGAGGGGGGGGGGGAGAAGATAAGGGGCAATTTGGTTCAATTTTTTTTTCAGGGTATCAAGTTGGTACCTATAAAAGTTGAGGGTATCAAGTTGAAAAACAGTGATAGTTGAGAGTATCAAGTTGCAATTTAGCCAAGAAAATATGTAACATCTTCCCACAAAAAGGTGAAATAGTTGATTTCATTGTGTCCCTAACCTAGGAAGCACGAGCACATGAACTGATATTTTACACGTCAGACACAAATCTGACATGACAGGAATCCAACAAGACATGAGCGAAAATATATGTGTACACGCCAAAAGTTGTTGTCGTGTTCGTGTTACCTACATGCATCGATTTTTCATATCCATGTAGAAGTGCAATATCTGTGCCTGGAATTGGGTTAATGGTGCAAGTGAAATAGTAGCGATATGTGGTCTCTTTGCAATGCATTATGAATTGCTAGGAAATTTATATCCTTGTCTTCTTTTCTTATTTACTCTATTATCAAGTTTATTTTCCCTGTCAGAATGAAAAATAACAATTGACGTCAAATTTGTCAACAACTATTGGGAAATTAATCTATATTTCATACAAACATGTTATACTTGATGATTTTGGTCTTAATTTTATACAAATAATACATGTCTTACAATTATAAGTTTGTAATATAATGAACTTTGATCCTAGAACCTACATTACTATCTAATCACCTAAATAAGAAATTGAATTCATCACTAGAAAATTATCCTCTTTTAAGCCCATGGTACTAAATGCACTTTGCTTACTCATTTTTTAGCTGCAGTTGACTATATTTATATCAACCGACGCAAATCCTCTTGGTCTGCTCCTTTTAGTAAAATTTTTAATTTCTGAGAGGTAAAGATGATTTTGTCATCAGTTAGCCTAATTGCATTCATTTTTCATTACCACCAAAATAATCTTTTTGTGGAACTAGATTAGTTTTCTTGCCTTACCCCACCTTTGATGTAAAACACACTTATTTCAAATAAATATTAAAAAAAAACTTGTAACCCGTAATCTTCATATTGTCCTTAAATTCAACTTAATGCATATATAATTAATCGGCTTCATGTTTTTCATACCAAAATTAAATTTGACTATCACAACTAAACTAACATTAGAATCCCATCAAGTATTTCATATATAATCCGGAAATAGATGATTGTTGGGCGTACTCCATACATTTCTGTATACTCGATAAAATTCTAATACATAACAAAGTTTATTCGATCTTCCTAAATACATTTTGGGCGGTGTATGGATAGTCATCAGTGCATGTACATTGACTGTAAGAAGACCTAAATCACATACAAAATAGAGATCATCAAGACTCTTTTTTATATAAACTTTACAGATTCATTGACAAATTGTCTGAGATACAAGAAATAATTTGATGATCCAAGGAGAATTACAACCAGAACGTGATTAACAACAAACAATGGTAAAGAAGATAACACAATTAATTATAATTAATTATACGGCTACAAATAGAAAAGTCAATCGGACCATCTAAAAACTGGAGCAGATTATAATATATATACCTGTAGACGACATCAGCCTGAGACATGTTGTCGTCCTTAAAAAAACTAATTCTTGATCCGAATGGGAATTTGATAGAGAATTCCTTTTTTTTTCTCTTTTCCTTTTCCTTTTCTAGAGAGGAGGGGGAGGACTGGAGGAGAAGGAAGAGGAAGAATGGGGGTGAGTGGAGAGTTTGGTGGGTCTTTCTGTAGAGAAGACAGAAAACAGTTTGGAGCTTATATGGAGAGAAGAGTCTTTGTAAGACTTGCCTTTTGTCAGTGTTCCGTCGGTTTAAAAAAGATAGAGAACCCGTCAACTTTAGGCCCCTCAAAACAATAACTCCTTCCTTCCGACTCCTAGATGTGACTATGTGTCTGTTACATGGGTTAAGGCCCATCGCAATTTAGGGGCTCATACGTATTAGGTTTTGAGTTTTCATGTTTTGGTAAATTTGGATTAACAAACATTCACACTGTAGTGGTACACTGGTCTACTCTCCAATCCATTGATGTTGGCCGGATCGGGCCGACCATTTTAAAAGTTTGATTTTTCGCCCAAGAATTGGCCGAATTTGAACGTAGGCCCTCCTTAGGTCAGCATGATGCTTTGGAGAAAAGCTAATTTAATTGGGCCAGCTGTCACTGCTGCATTTAATTTTCTTAATTCGGTTGTGGATCTGTTTTTCGAGATAAAGCCGATGGTTATTAGGGATAAAGTTCCCAAACGTCGTCATTATCTTTAATGATCTCGAGAACCGAAGAGGCATTTTTCGAGATAAAGTCGACGGTTACTAGGGATAAGATCCCCAAATGTCGTCATTATCTTAAATGATCTCGAGAACCGAAGAGGCACTCTCCAGAAACTTTATAAATAGGGGTCATTCGGAGAGAGATTTTACTCTTTCACCTTCTCCTTCGTCTTCATCATTCTTTCTGCTATGGCCCAAAAAGCTTACAAGTCGACTGGTGCGGCAGCCAAAGGGAAGGGACTTGCCTCTCCGTCGAGAGCGGCAGACTCTCCTTCCATTCATCCCGACGTGCAACCCCCTATCAAGAGTAAGGACGGTGGAAAGACGACGACTGAAATTTTGAATGGTCATATCGCATATTTTATGCGCGGGCCTGCCATATATTGTTTCTGTGCTTTAAGCCTGGTCGATGCATGTCCAATCTCATTTGGACCGCATGTGTTCTGTATGATAGGGCCGCATGGGCTAAGCCGCATAAGCACTGCTCATTCGAGCCTGAACCGCATAAGTGTCCCAAGACTGATCCGCATGAATACTTCATGACTGAGTCGCATAAGTGCCTCATGACTGAGCCACATGAGTGCTTTATGAATGGGCCGCATGAACCGCATAGGTGCCTTATGACTGAGCCACATGAGTACTTCATGACTGAGCCGCATAAGTGTCTCATGACTGAGCCACATGAGCACTTCAAGACTAAGCTGCATAAACTACATAAGTGCCTCATGATTGAGCCGCATGAGCACTTCATGACTGAGCCGCCTAAGTGTCTCATGACTGAGCCGCATGAGTTCTGTTTGGCTAGGCCGCATAACTGGCTAGGCTGCATAACTGGCTAGGCCGCATAACTGAAAAAACAGAGTCCTTTGTTTTCTTTTCGGTGCTAAGCCCTTTTTCTATGTTTTGTAGGGATCTGGTTAGCAAACTTCTCCAGGACCGGTGTCGGCGATAGAGTGAATATACACTATTCTGACACATACATCAGACAGCTCAAAACTCCTCATGCTTTGGAAGAGTTTTTCCTGCGCCATTTTGGCATACATATCAGACAACTTAGAACTCTTCATGCTTCGAAAGAGTTTTTTCCAGGTGGTAGGAAGAACCTTTATACCTCGGAGAGTTGGACGGTGGTCAGGCGTCATCATGAACGTCCTATCTTCACGGCTCTCCAAGTAGGCGAAACCACCATCAGGGATGCTGTTTTGAAGGTATGGTCTTTCGGAGGAGCGGGGCTAAGGTATCCACAATACGGAGGGAAGAACAGCATGCTATATTTGCCCTCCTCCGGACAGCTCCTTAGAGATTCAACAGCCTTGTTTGCTTCTCAGCAATAAAACATGACTTCTTTCGAGGGCCACGAAACTGCTTTTTGATGAAGACGAAGTGCTGTCAAACTGACCAAACTATATATTGCTAGATTTTCCTTTCTTTATTTTCTGTTGTTGATGTAGTCCTATGAATGTAACTGATTTTGAATAAACAGAATACGTTCACTCCATTCTTTATTTGTAGTATATTGTGGTGCTTGTACTAGAGGTTCTAATACAGCATTTGTGTTTGATAAAGGATATCCCACTGGGAGATTTTTTATGGACCTATTGCCCTTTTGTGCATCTGGAAATACGAGCAAATAGATTTGAATGATATTTTATGGACCTACTACTCTTTGCTACACAGATGGTATAAGTAATATATTAGGATAACTTTTATGGACTTATTACCCTTTTTGTGTACTGGCAATGTGAGTACTGATAATAAGTGGAGAGAAAACCAACATATTTACTCAGAGGTAATGAGGACGTGGTAAATAAGGGTCTAAAGTAGAGCCTCCCTACTCAGAGGTAATGAGGACGTGGTAGGAGTAGGCCTAATGGGGATACACAGAATAACTCAGAGGTGCTATCAACGTGGAAGTTCTATGTATTGGGTGATTTGTTTATGATGGACGAGAAAACAACTCAGAGCTAATGTGGACGTAGTTGTTTTTCTAGTTGGGAAATTTTGTGGACCTATTACCCTTTTTGTGCACCGATGGCACGAGTAATAGATTAGAATAAGTTTTATGGATCTATTACCCTTTTGCGCACTGGTGGTGCGGGTAATAGATTTTGAAACAAAATCCAAGAAAGGTAATATATGACAAAGCATTAAAGCGAAAGTTCAGAGGTATCAATGTACATGACTTGTCACTCGGAGAGATGCAATGAGAGTCCCCTCGGGGAGAACAGAGTGTAAATTCAGAGGTACCTGGTGTACATAACTCGACACTCTAGGCAGTATATATATATATATATATATATATATATATATACATATATATATATATATATATATATATTTATTAATATATATATATATATATATATATATATATATATATATTGATATAATCGATAGCCTCTTATTGATGAAATAAGGAACCTTGTCCACGGGGATTACATCATGAGGAGAGGGATTATCCGTCTGTGCCACCAGGTATTTGGCGAGTTATACGTCCTCTTCGGCTACCCCCTGCGAGCTCAGAGGTCGGGATGCTGTCTTGGACAACTTGACCACCAAGGGTTGGGCTTGTGATATTGGCTTGCCTGAGTGTGTCAGATCGACACTTGGTTGCCGGCTCATCTTGGGAAGACGGATGACAATTGGCTCGACAAGAGACTTTGTGTCTTCCGATTACCTTTGAGTGAATTTTGGTAATCGGATCACCATTGGCCCTATGACGGGATTTGGCTCTTGTCTTTGGGAGTCGGATGACCATTGGTTCCGACTGTGCAGCTTGGACGAGAGAACCGGGTACCTCTTTATGCAAAGTTGCGACAAGGGGTGCAGATTTGCCCGGTTTACGGGCCTGGAGATGAATTATCAAGGGTTCCTCTGGCCCTGTGATGATTTCGAGTTTGTCAGTGATGTACTTCTTGGATTCTTCATATAGACAGGCCTTCGAAGAGTAATAAGATTCAACTCCTTTGAAGGGATCGATGTCGGTGAATTCAGTCTTCACGAAGCCATGCTTACTGACATACTTGAAGCACAGGTGAAGTGTAGATGGCACGATCATGTAGTCATGTATCCATGGACGCCCCAGGAGGATGTTGTAGGATGTGTCTGTATCTATGACATAGCAGGTAACCTCCGTTTTTAGGTCGCCAATCTGACATTTCAGGCGGATCTTCCCTAGGGGATAGCTCCTTCCCGAGTTGAAACCACTAATGGCAGTATTAGTCGTCGCTAGTCGGTGCATAGGGATGCCCAGAAGTTGGAGCAAGCTTTTCGGGATGATGCTTATCGATGTGCATCCGATCCACCTTGATGTCGCCTATGTATCCAGTGTAGTACAAGAGGCAATCATGCATGTTGGTCTTGATCAACATGTCCTGTGGAGTAAATATGATGTTGGGCATTGCATTTGTGCCATCGCTGCCCTATAGATCTGCTGACAAGTCTTCCTCGGGAGGCTTGACCTGGGCTAAGTAAGCGTTAGTATTTTGGAGTGCTTCGCTCAACGCGACACGAAGATCCTTGGAGAGCCTTAGGAGCTCGTATAACGATAACTTTGTCGGCGTATTAGCCAATTGTGCTAATATGTCAAAGTTGTAAGGTCTTTCCATCCCCTGAGGTGCGTCGTTATGGAGTGGCCTGTTGAAGCGGGTTTCCTTTGGCTTGGACCTATATGCCGGTGGAGGCTGAGATGGCCTTAGAACATCAGAGGGAGGCAACGTTGCTGGCTGAGGATCTTTGACTGAGTTGTCCAGTATGGGCTTGACTTATGCCCTAGACTGGGTAACAACAACTGCCGCTTATTCAGCTTTGACTGAAATTGTGTGACAGGATCTAGACTTCATGCCCTTCTTCTCGTTGGTAGGAGATGACACCGCCTGGGTAACTTCGGGCACTAAGTTCGGATGCACCCACATAATCTCTCCTCGTGATGTGGTGAGAGGTACCAATCCAGATGTCTGGTTCCGGACGGATGGAAGATTAGTAACCTCCATCATTATCCGAGGGACAAGTATTATCCCGTATAGAGTGCTTGTTGGAGGAAGTCGCCGAACTGAATTGACACCATGTTCGCCGCTACGGTAATCTCTTCAAAGTCTATCGACAGAGCTTTGGAGTTGATAAGACTCTGGATGTACCGCTTTAATTGGAAGCAGTCATGAGTGGAATGATGGACATAGCGGTAGAAGTGGCAATATTTTGGGTCCTCTATTTCTGCCGCTCGGTGCTTGTGCCTTGGTGGAAGGAGCTGAATCCTACCCCTTGTAAGAGCATATCGAAGATAGGTTTGACATGACTATCTTCAAATGAGTAATTCACCTTGGGCCACTGACCTTCTGCCTATTTTTGTTCGGGCTTCTGGGTCGCATTAGCGACCATGGCCTGTTTGCCCTTATTGTCCCGGTTGGAGGTGGCGCCACTGTTGTTGTTGCTGGAGGTGGAACCAGGACGTCTGCCCTTATCTTCTCCATCTGGGATGTGTAATCCCAGCAGGCGAGCCTTCTTCAATTTTCCCTCCGCATTGGTAGCACTTATGATGAAGGTCGTCCATTCCCTGAATTGATCGTCACCCATCCAGAGGCTAATTGCGGGAAGCAACTTCTTCTGGCAGATTTTAATCAAGGAGCTCTCGGGATTGCCTTGGGACAATCTCATTGCGGTTTGGCAGAACCGCTCGATATAGTTCCTTGTTAGCTCCCTCTCTTCCTGAACGACGTCCATAAGAGATGACATCGTCATATTATGCCCCACTTCGTAGAATCTCTCCAGGAACATGTGCTTAAAGCCGTTAAAAGAATGGATGCAGTTGTCGGGAAGGTTGCGGTACCAGTCGAACGTGATCTCCTCCAATGCTCCGATGAATAATCGTGTGAGGATTACGTCACTATGCGGCAAGTGGTCGATTGTGACTTCAAAGTAAGTCATATACCGACTAGTAGAGGTCTTCCCGTCATATGAATCGATATAAAACAGCTTGTACCATGGTAGAAAAGGCACATCTCTCCATGCAACGGAATACGGCTACCGTATTCTGAGGTCCCGAGAGGAGTCTCGGGCATTGAACATTGCTCGAAGCTCCTAGACTTCCCTCCTCACCTCCTTGGCTTCGTCCGCAGCTGAAGGAACAGATGCTCCTAAAGGATTATCACACTCACTTTTCAATTTCATAGGTATTTTAGTAATTGTGATTTATTTCAATTTTTATGATTTTTATTTGAATTTTTATCTAGTTATTAATTAGATTGATTGCAGTGTGATTTGATTGATTGTAGACTGGTGACTTAGTAGTTTGACCTTAGTCAATCTTCACTAGAAGCCTAATAATGTAATTAAAATTCATATTTGTGTTTTTAAAAATTTATTTAGTTTTAATCTCTATTTTTGGAGTGGTTTAGATGATTTTAGTCTTTTAGCCATTTTGGCCTTTTTGTGATTTTCTGAATATGTTGACTCTTGATTGTGCTAGCAACTGGTTTAACCTTAGTGGACTTGTATAGGGGTCTAACCATGCATTAGGATTGTTATTTTTATTTTTAGAATTTATTTTATGCATTAGATTATTTTTAAGACTTTTATTTATTTATTTGGCCTTTTTGCATGTAGGCCTTTAAGCTTTTTGACTTGGGCCCATTTCTAATTGAGAAGGAGTTGGCCCAAGTGAAACCCTAACCCTTAGAGACCCCCTTGGCCGTCCAATACAGCAGCACCCCCTTCTCTTTTCATCATTTGTGAAATTTTGAGCCTCCACGAAGAAACCCTAAGAGATTCATCTCTCCAAAACTCAAAATTCCTTCATCCGGAGTTCGTTTCTTTCCAAACAAACTTTGTTGCACTCGTCGAGGAGAGGAGGATCTGCTGGTGCATTTCTAGAGTGGAGACGGAGGTTTTTGCTGGAAGAAAATCGGTCGACACGACAACCGAGGAGCCCCGATCATTGAGTTTTGACACTCAATAGGTAAATCCTAATCTACCATTGCAAATATATTTTTTTCTTCATTTTTGCATCCATATAGGTGCCCTAGTCTTTCCCACGAAATTTGGTGGGATTTCGACTCCGTTTGATGGAGGTATCGGACACGTGTCGGTCCTTTACGGCACGTATTCGACGAAATGCCGCTTAGGATAGAAAGTTGTTATTTTTTGATTCTGACTTCATGGATGTTTAGATAATATGATTTTGATAAACTTCCGTGAAGACAGATTTGGGTTTGATATCGTTTCAGCGACGTTTCGGGCAACGGACGCACGTGCACGGATCCCGTGCACGAGGCCGTGCGTGCCCTGCTGTCCGCGTATGATTGCTCGATGCATAGAGCGTATTTTTGCGTGAAAATTTGTGAGCACGTGGGGGCAACCTCTGCCCTCATGCTCGTAAAATTTCACGACTTTTTGTTAAGCGAGCGCGGAGAAATCGCGCGTGCACCGCTCAGCCACTGTGCATTCAGCCTGTCATTTTTGTCGCGGAGAGGGACTTCGTGCGCGCACACGACGCAGCAAAGACCCATTCCAGGACCCGAAACATGTCGACCTAGACCTAGACGACCCATAGGGCGAACCCCGAGTCGCGGTGTGGCCCGACGAGGGAGCAGCGAGGCCGGAAACACGCGCACGAGGGCGCGCGGGCGCGCGTGCGCGCGCAGCAGGCCGCACGGGTGCGGGGGCTGCGTGCGCTGCTTCGGGCGGCGTGTCTCCGTGTCACCGTGTCCTAGACCTACCCCAGGACCCCCCCAGCTATGTGCACAAGTACGTGGCATTTCGTTGCGTTTGCGACGCTCAAACGAGCGAGAACGCACGCGTACCACACGGTATCGAAAAATTTCGATACGCATTCTGTGGACACGACACGGACACGATTTCGAACCCGAAAGTATACAAACGCATCACGTGGGTCGAGACCAACGTGTATGCCGAGTTTCGTGGGTTCGTTTGGTGTATTTTGCATTTTGGGTCGTTGTGTGAATTGGATGAGTTTCTTTAAATTTCGATTTTGAGTTAAATACGATATTTTGATTTCCAGCTTCTTAGCTTACAAAATCTGAGTTTTCAGGACTTATATGAGGTTTCAGATTTGTGGGAACCAACCTTTGGTTTTGTTTCATAATTTTTCATCAATTATGAGTATATATGCTTGCTATATAGTTTTGTATACATATATTCAATTATATATATATAAAATCCCGTTGAAACCCATTGCTATGTTCATATACGTTGAGAATGGGTCGAGGGAATTCAATTCTAGATATTGATTCTTCAAACTATTTCAAACCATTTGCCAATCTTTCCTTTTTAGCAATGTATATATATAATATATATATATATATATATATATATATATATATATATATATATATATATATATATATATATATATATATATATATATATAGTCTCTTAATTGTATATATAATATAATAGTATAGTAATTTGGGTAATACCATGGGTATGTTTTACTGTTTTTAATCTCAGATTTACCCCATTTCAGTAAGCAGTACACACACGCATCATCTTTTGTTAGAAATAGGGTTTGGTTGTATTGTATATACACATGTGTGTGTATATACCTATATGTATATAGGTTTTATGCTTGGAAACCCTCTTGGAATAGATTATAGTTGTGAATATAACTATAGGAGCCCTAGGACATATTTGGTTTGTCATTTCGAGCTTAGTTTAGTTCAATTGGCCGACAAGTTGACCAAATTGACAAAAGTCAACTTTGGGTCAAACTTGATCCAATTCAACTCAAACGAACTCCAAATGACCTAGAATTTTGTGTATGATCTAGAAATTAGTAGACGAACTAGTTGACCCAGGTTTGACCAACGTTGACCAGGTTTGACTAGAGTTGACCGAGGGTTGACTTTGACCAAAATGGACCTAGAAGCATGTAGTCTTGCATTGTAGCTATTTCTTTTGATATTGTGGACTTGGTTGTGACATGTGTGTATTTTAAATAGGTTTACATTGCCCTAATTTAGTTACACCTCATCATCAGCAGTTCAATTTGCTAGGCGAGTACATTCTTTGATCTTTTCATACTTCTTTGGATATGTTCTCTTGTTATAGACTAGTATACTTGATGCTGACACGATGTTTACACGAATTAGTACCCTATGGATCTTTTCATGCGATGTTATCCCCTCGGATACATCGAGTATGTCATGTTCATGTACTTTATCATGGCCATCATGTACTCCATGTATTCATATTTATCTATGTGCACTCATATGTTATTCATGTACACTCATGACCATATGAGCTCCATATATACAGTAGTTGTTATCCATGTGCAATAACATAACATGCATTGATCCTTGTGTATTGATTGGGGGCAGGGAGAGTGTAGTTGATTATGTGATCATTATCCCCAGTAGGTATCCATGTGCACTCCATAGCTGTATCCATGTGCAACCCAAACCGTTTACATAACCAATTCATGCTCTGAATCACGTAGATGGTTATATTTCTCTATTTATCATATTATATCTCATTTTATAGTCTCTCTCTCTTGTTGATGTTCTTTACAGCAATTCATGTATAGTTTTCTATAGCTTGCTTTATATGTCCATTCCTGCTACGAACTGTTGTGAGAGATATGTGCTTGTTCCGTCCTGACTGGGCATGTTAAAATTTTTACAGCTATTGATGAGGAGTACTGTCCTACTTATTATGGCATTGGCTTAGATGACACTGGCAACGTGGACCCTCAGGAGGATCCCACAGTCGCTGAGGACTTGCCTATAGTCTAGCTGTGATTTAGTACTTTATTGCATTTCTATTTGGGACTTTATGAGTTGTACTTGGAATTTATTCTGGTGGTTTAGACCTAGACTTTGTATCTGTGACTCTCTTGAGATTCATTCTTCTATTCCATCTTAGTATTGTGATTGAGTTACTTATTATTTACTCTCCATTCGGAGCTTATTTTAGGCTGTGTTAGATATTGTGACTCAGGACAGCGTTCTACCGCCGACACTGCAGCATAGGCTGGGCGTTCATCACTTCTCGTGCCCTTACACTGGGTGCGGGTCATGACAAGGATCATCACCCAAAGGAGGGGCGGTCGTATTGGAGTCCGCGTTGACTGCGGGTCCCCAGCTTGTTTGTCCGGGTGTCCTTGCTGGTTGAGTTGGCAAGGCGACTTTGATTTCATCTACAGACTTGACCAAGGACAGGAGCATGGCCTCAAGTACTTCTAGACGTTGTCGGTCAGTAGGCGCTTCATGATCATCATCAACCATAAAGACTGACCTCACGTTGGTAGAGGTGGAAGGGATTGTAGCAGAGGTGCTCTCTGTGTCGTACCCTTGTACAGAGAAATTATCGGGGAATGTCGGAATGTCATCTTCCTCGGACTCGAAAGGGGTGCTACCCCCTCTGCAGGAAGCCGCATCGGCTTGGCGAGAGATGTGGCCCTCAGGGAAGTCCAAGTCTGTTGCACAGTTTTGGGGGATATCTACCCCCTGTGTGTGCTCTTGGTACACCGGATTGTCGCATATATTGAGGAGACTGCTATCCCCAGCTTCATCTACTCCCAAGGAGGCTGAAGGTGCACCTCTAGGTGCTGAATGTTTCTTTTTGGATCGAGTGCCTAAATAGACTCCCCCTGTTGTCAGTGACAACCCTCCTGATGAGAGTTTTCTTGCAATATTGGCCAAAATTGCCGGACTGGAAGAGCCTATCTTCTTTCTTCCCTTGCTAGGAGGAACCCTCTGAGTTGAATTATAGGAGGCGAAAGAAAACTCCTCGTCTTCCAGAATTTGTACCTGTTTCTTGAGTTGTTGTTGGACAGGTGCTGGCTGCTGCAGTCATTAGAAAACTGACTGCCGACCTTCAGGTGCTGCCGATTTATCGCAGCAGCAGTTGATGATGACTTGGGTGCAACGACGTCCCGAGGGGGACTCATCGCATGCCAATGTTGCCACCTTGCATTTGTGAGTAATCACCTCACGCAAGTCGGTAGCAAGCTGACCTACCTTTGTACCAAACTCGTGGACTCAGGTATCCCGAGCACACAGGTGCTTAGGTATCATGTTTGCACCCTGATCCGAGGCTAGTAAAAGCACTTGCTCTGGATCGTTTGAGGGAGACTTTAAAGACCCATCCTGTCCGTTAGCCCTGGGGGACTGGACGCGAGTGGTTCTATACAACTTTCCATCAGGAGCCTATATAACAGTTAACAGGACTCGCTGACAGTCAGCGACTTAGACAGTTGACTGGGCTTGTTGGGCCCGCACTGCCCTAGACTTCTTTATCTTAGCACCCGAAGGCGCATAGTTAAAAGAGTCTAGATTGATACATCCCAAATTCTTAATGGGCCACATGGATTCAGGCCCGCATAAGAGATGGTTGAACACAGAGCTTCTGACAGGGCCGCATGAGACATCCTGCCTGAGGCCAGGATTGGCTGCCGCATGGGCTATCTTCCTGCGGCCAGAGCTGGCTGCTGCATAGGCAATCTTTCTGTAGCCAGAGTTTGTTGCCGCATGGGCCATCTTCCTGCGGCCAGAGTTAGCTGCCGCATGGGCCGTCTTCCTGCGGCCAGAGTTGGCTGCCGCATGAGTTGGCTGTCGCATGGACAGACTGCCCATCTCTCTTATGCGGCTTCTTCTTTGTCCACATGGATTTTCCTTTGTCCCCAAAAACTCAGCATCGTAGTGTTTTCCTCTGCTGGATTTGGGGACAGTGGGGTCCTCTGCGGTCGGAAGCAAAGCCACAAGAGAGCTTTGGTTATCTTCTTGGGCTGCAGAAGGAGCTTCTTTGAGAACTTGGTCGGGGGCAACAGTTTTGCGCGCCGACGTCCTACGATTTCTCTTTGGGTTGGCTCGCTTCTGTGACGGGCTGGCGCTCCCTTCAGAGAGCATTTCTTCGAAGGCTTGTTGGTCAAAATGAACCACAAGCATTTGCTGCATAGAGCCGAGCTTGGACGCGTCAGATTGTGTCACCAGCTTATCATCAGAGGAGAATGATGTCCCCAGCAGAGTCACCATCTTGTTTGCCATTAAAAATCAAAGACATGTATTACAGAAACACTGAAATTGATTGCAAACTCGCTTGTACAAAGAAATGTCTAGAAAGAAATTCTAGGAAACAATCTAAGTACAATTGTTTAGTTTTTGATTCTGGGGGGTGATGGTGGAGGCTCGGAAAACTGTATCAACTCTGTCTTACTCCTTGGACTATCTGACACAGTCTTTAGCTCTTGAAGAAATTGCCTTTCGAAGGTTGCCAGCCTTTTGCAGGGGTGTGGTACCCTGCTATTTATAGTGGTATGTTTTTTGAGCCACATAGATGGCCTGTGGCCACGTGGCTAATCAGCACGTGAAGACCCGCTCTTTGGACGCCAGCTGTCGATTTGTTGGGATTTTGTTACTACAAATCTGGGTGGTTGAGACTTGGTCAGTCTGCCACGTGTCCTATCGCAGGATAGGAATCATTTTGAGCCGCATGAGTGTCTTAGTTTTCGACCATGTTGGGCCGCATGAGACTCATGCGGCTTAAGTCGTAATCTTCCTTAGTCCGCATATAGCTTAAGGACTTTTAAGCCGCAAAGATTTTGTATTTTGGACCGCAAAAAACTCATGCGGCTTGGGTTACAGTCACCCTTGCCCGTATGAAGTTCAGAGATTTTGGGGCCGCATATGTTTGAGCCACATAAGGTTCATGCGGCTTGGGTAACACTCCTGTAAAACTCCTAAATTTCTACTATATTTTTTTAATTAAATTTGGTACTGATTAATTTTTTTTATTATTTTGTAATTCGCATAGCCGTATTGTACGTCGCGCACGAAATTCTATTTTTTGTGATTGCTCGACGAGTGCGAATATGTGCGAGCGTACACATTTTGGAAAAATATTTTTTCTATTTTTATTGTTTCAAGAAAATATATATAATAATTATTTTTAGCTATCAAAATTCTAAATTTATATTTTTATTTTTTGAAAACCTTTTTTTAGATAGTTATATTAATAAAATATATTCTAATAAAATAGTATGATAGAAAAGTGTATATTTGTAATATTATTGTGCATACTATTTCGTAATTAATTATTAGTGTATTTTGACAAATAATAATGTAATTTTCAAAATTACTATTTATAGTATCTTTGGAAAATATATTTTGAAATTTTTGTGGAGATTAAAATCTTGATTTGAATCTATGTATTTATTTAAATAGTTAAATAATTGAAATTTGATTGATTGATTTGATTTTAAACTAAGGGAATTAAATTAGATTGAATTGGATTTGGATTTGGATTTGATTTGATTGATTTTAAATTATCTACTTTGGGTTTTAAATAAATCCTAATCCTATCCAATTGGGAATTTCCACATCCTATAAATAGGCATGTACTCCTCCAATTTCAATTATTCTACAAAATTTCTCAACCCAAAACTTGTGCATCGTGTCTGTGTCTCTTCTCCTCCATTAATTATTTTCCTTTTACATGTACAATTCTCTCACGTCCGACAATTCCGGACGTTCCTCTAGGCCGTGTGGGACATTCTCCGACACGACCCGAATTCCAAATCTACAACCACCCCGACATCAAAATCCTAACCCTACCCTGCCTTATCGACTACCACGCCTCCATTGCCGCAGCAACCGCGACAGGCCTACCCACATCCACTGCCACCGTCTTCCATCCCGCACCCAGATCATACGTACCCGACCACCCTCCCTGGAATATCACCTACACCAACACCTCCATCACCACCATCGCCTCCGCTCACTAGGGCCAACAACCGCATCGCATGACTGCCTCCGCCACCAGCGGCCAGAGCCGGTAACCCCATTCTGCCACCCACCTGAGACCGAACCCCGTCGTCACCACCACCGATGACCAAACCCACAACACCACCGCCACCACCTCACCGTGGCCGAAACCCGACGCCACTACCAAAACAGAACCCAAAAAATCCCAGCAAAAATCGAAAACCTTACCTCGCCGGAGCTGCGCCGTCGCGGTCTCAGCCTGAGCGCTGCCTCCGCCGTCGGTCGCCGACTAAGCCCGACCGGAAACCCTCTTTCCTTTGCTCCTCACTCCTCTCCGATCGCAGCCCGCGGTGCTGCTCCACCGCGCCAGCACGAGCGCGCCGCCATACTCGTCCTCGCCTCAGCGGCCGGACTTTCCCTCTTTCCTCCGCCGCAAGTTCGCCGGAGCAGCGCCTTTCTCCCTCCCTCCGTCAAATCACCTGTCCGCACCCTCTTTCACCGCAGCCCTTCCTCCTCCTCTCGTCGAAAAACCCCCTTCGATCCGACCGCTCGCCTCTGCGAGCAGCCTCCGCCGCCAAAACCGGCCGAGCTCCGCCCAGATCTTCTTCCGCCGAGCGCCGACGCTGACCGCCGACGAGCCATCGTCCCTTCCCCCTCTCTCTCGTCCCTTCTCTTCTCCCTCTCTCTAACTCTTACACTCTCTCTCGAGTCTTGCTTCTTTGTTTTTTTGTTTTTTAACTAAAGGTTAGTTCTCCTTTCGAGGAGAGAACCATATGGCTGAATGATGAATCTCATATAATTTTGCTATTTAATTATTTATTGGTTAATTATTATTTTATTTGAAAGGAAAAGTAGTACATGTACTGTTGTTGTTATTTTTTTCATTATCATTATAATTATTTTATTATTATTATTATTATTATAATTATTATTATTACTATCATTATCATTATTATTATTTATTATTATTATCATTATCTTTATTATTATCATTATTATTATTATTATTACATTATTATTTTAGTAGCATATAAAACTTCTTATTGCACAAATAGTGCTACCAATAGTTTTTCACTATCTATATTATTATTATTGTTATATTTTTACAAAAGAAACGATTGTGCCATATAATAATATTATCATTAGGTAATATTTCTAGAGTTGCTACTGTTGATATTGGGGTTTATTATTTAGAAATATTATTGATCTTTTGCTCTTAATAATATTATATATATCTATATATTAAATATTTTCAAAGATTGTATTCGTGATAAATATATAGTATTGGGCTTGGCCCTACATGTAATTTCAAATCGGGTTTGGGTTTTTATTATTATATATTTTATGGTATTAAATATGGTTGTAATATTTTCTACAAGCAAGTTATAGTTTTGATATAAAGAAAATTTTTATGACTTTCAAGTATTTATCTAAAACTGTTTTACTAATAGAAATATAGTTATTTTTAAATATAATAGATATATTTTCAAAAATAGTTATATATATTTATTTCTATAAATTTTCTTCGGTTATATAATCTTATCCATGATCAATCGTTCGTTTCTTATCTTCTTCCAAATCTCGAGCTTATTTATATCGTCCCTAGCCAAATTGACTATTCCGGACTTAATGACATAACCTGTGCCACCACCCGAGGTCACCTTGCGTAGTTGTTATATCGAAGTCACAGTTTGTGCCACATTGATCATTGCAGCACACCAGGCGTCCTACCAGGCAAGACACCTTGCCATTCGCTGTTTATTTATTTTAGCTCATATTTCATGTATTATTATTTTTTTTATGCAAAATAAACTGTGATACATGTCATAACCTGTTAGAACTTACTGTTCATTATAGTTCCTGCTATGTATTATTTTTCTTACACATTAAACCTAGATTTAAGGGACCGCCTTGTGTGTTGCATTCATGGCCTTGACACGTTGTATCACGAAGTTGTGTGTCGTATGTAAAATACGGACATGCGTGACTGGCTGGCCACCGGTACGTATAAGCCGTGCAATAGGAATAACCGCTAATAGAAATTGCATGCTAGTTTGACTTAGCGGTTATAGAGGTTTACTGTTGTGGATACAACATGGTAGGCATTGGGTGGGAAGAACAGTTCCTTAATGTATGGGTCATATATGCACTGCCCTGATTGCCAGTTATCTCCAATGGGAGGTACGGTCCTGATAGCCGGTTATCTCCAGTGGGAGGTACGGTCCTGATTGCCGGTTATCTCCAGTGGGGGATACGGTCCCGATTCCTGATATTCCTGATCCGGCCCATGCGTCAAAGGTTTGTTCTTTATTGTATTTTCACTAAGTATGGTTAGGTACCCTATTACATATCTATTTGAGCAATATTTATTCAGTTTATATGGTATGATATTATGAGTCTTGTTACGTCCCTCTAAGGACCTGGTTATCTCTCTAAGTGTGTGCAATTGTCTTTCGCAGATGTTCTAGCTCTAGCCGTGATCTTCGCTATTTCTTTGAGGATGATTGCACTTGGATCGTCTTCGCTTCGCTCGCCAAATTTATTTCTTTTCTCATGTATTTTTCCTTTACTTGTTGGTAGTGGATTTGTCTTCGCCCAACATATTGTATCAAGACAATTCATTATCATTATATGATATCTTCTATTCATTTATTTGTGGATGAGATTAGTTATGGTTCAACTGCATTTTACAGCTTAGGTATTCATACGAGGTTTCCATATTTTGGAGTATACTCCTTATGAATACAGCTGACATGTCTACGTTCCTAGTCCTACGTATTTTGGGACTGGGGCGTTACATGTTTTTGTGATGGCCCATGCAGGTCAAGATAAATTGTTTGGTTACTTTACCGTACCAAACAAGCCTGCGTATAGGATCTCATCCACATACTTGACCTCTTTTCTCGATTCCATATTTGAACTACCGTTCGACTCCTCAATTGCATCTTGCTTGCTTCATTCCATCCCTATTCCTATCTTCCCTTCGTGCTTGCTAGAGATTGACCCTACTAGTTAGTTGTCCCAAAACACCATTAGTTTAATTCTTTAAGTTGGGTAGAATACCTTATGAACTAGCAACCCCTTTGACCTAGTGACCTATATTAAGCAAGCTTATTTTGATCCTAGAATCTAGAGGACCTAACCTGTCTAGCCAACCAAGGACTTAGAAAAGAAGACTATAGGACGACTGTATGACTTAGAATCATTCTACCTTCTTCAAATCTTAATCTCTCGTACCTATGTAATTACTGTTTTGACTAATAATGCTAATGTAGCCTAGTTTTTGCAAGCTTATTCTTTATCAAGTTTGTTCATGACATATGCTATTGAGCGCTCACTAGCCTATTATCTAATCAGAACCGGTGCATAATGGTCTGATCAACCAAGTGCACTTTGGTTCGCTTTTGTCTATTATTCTACGTGGATGGAACATAATTAAGCTCGGCCTTTAGAATCCCATCCACGACTGCCTTGGCAATTCCTTTAAAATTTTTGGTCGTCCTTGAATCACGTACTCGTATTCGATAATATCGTCTTGAAACTCCTTATTTCGTTCGCCTTCACCTATTTTAGGAAGACGAAGGCGTAGTACTAGAACTCCCTCTAGCCTTCCTACCAATTATGACCGTTATCACTCAAGGTTGTTATATCCTCATCCTAAACTTCTCGTTCTTATCTCGGCCCTATATTTACTCTCATGACCTTCTGTAAAACCCCTAAATTTCTACTAATTATTTATTTATTTATCTATTAATATTTGTACGAATTTAAAATTTTGTATTGTACGTCGCGTACTCGTATTGTACGTCGCGCACGAAATTATTTTTCTTGCCCGTCAAGTGCGAATATGGACGAACGTACATATTTTTGAAAAATATTATTATTAAAATATAGATAAAAATTATTTCTAGCTAATATTTTCAAGTTTATGATCTTAATTATGAAAAGCCTTTCATCTTTCATTTATACAGTTGTAATAATAAATTATTTTTCCTATAAAATGATATATTAGAAAAATATATTTTCGTAAGCATTATTTGTACATACATAAATATTTAGTAATTATTTATTAGTTTTATTTTAATAATAATGTAATTTTTGAAATTAATATTATTAGTATTTTTGAAAAGCATATTTTGAATTTATTGTGGAGATTCAAATCATGGTTTGAATCTATAGATTTATTTAAAAGTTAATATTTGAAATTGATTTAGTCCATTAATTTTAACCCAAGATATTTAATTTGATTTAAACTGGATAATTAATTTGAAATTTGATTTGATTTGAATTGATTTAATTGGATTTGGATTGATTTGGATTTGATTGATTGATTTAATTTAAATAGATGATTTATCTAATTTGGGTTTAAACAATCCTAATCATTATCTAATTGGGAATTCCCACATCCTATAAATATAGGCAGGTACTTCTCCAATTTCCATCATCCATTATTTCTCCACAAATTTCTACCACAAAGTGAGTGCCTCGTGTCTGTGCCCAACCTCTCCCATGTCAGCCGTGACGGCCTCGGGTCCGACCCCGGGTGTCTTCCCAAAATTCTTATTCCATATTTTTACATTTACAAATTCCTCTCCTGCGTGTCGACAAACCCGACACTATATACCAATTCCTAATCTAGAGCCTATTCTAACCATATCCAACCCCCAACGAGCTTCCTCGCCGTACCCGACCCCTGACCGTCGACAGCACCTCCAGACCACCGCCAATCCCGTTCCCCAAGGCCAACCCGACCAAGCCCAGCCAACACCGACGCCACCCCGGCAGCACCTACAACCACCAAACACCACCACCCGTCACCGTCTCCAGCCACCACCTTCATCAACACCCGACCAAACCAACCGCCACCGCGGCCACTGCCGCGGCAGCTCCGCCAGCACCATCAGTAACACCCACCACGGCCACCGCCTAGGCCGACACCACCACAGACCACTCTGGCCGGACCACCGCTCTGGTCACCGCCACTACCGAACCACCCGCCACCAGCCGTGTCCCGGACAACCACCGGCCTTCCCCGTGTCCGCCCAAATCTCCGTCATCAACAGAACCAAAATCCACCAGCCAGAAAGAAGAAGAAAAAGAAAAATCGAAAACCCTCTCCCCCGTGCCGAGATCCCAAGCCGCCGACCGCTCTCCTCCTTTCCCCAAACCCTCCGTTAGCCGCCGCTCCGTCGCGTGCCCGCACCCGCCGCCAGGCCGGGCCTACCCCCTCACCACCGCATCTTCCTCTCTCAATTCTCTTCAGCTCTCTTTTTCTTTTTGACTGAAATTTTGTTATGGAGAAGGTCTCCTCAAAAGAGGAAAAGACCTTTCAGTTTTTATTTTTTTTATTTTTATTATTTCTTTATTATGATTATTTTGTTTTATTTTATAATGTTAATATTATTATTGTTTTCTTTTTTCTTGTTGTTGTTCTTTTTCTCTCTTCTTCAAAAAGCAAAACTTTGGGCCTACTCTTTACTCTTCTTCCGAGAACACACAGTGAGACTAGACAGTAGGTTATTACCAATAACTTTTCATTATTATTATGATTTTACAGTTGGCTGAGATTAATAGTAATATTAGTCATTATTATTTAAGCATATATTAATAAGACCATTAGTATTAGTGAATACTTGTGATATTTTAAATATGTCTCCTGGCCTAAATATTTTATACATTTGGGTTATAAATGTTATTGCTATATTTTCAAGCTATTTGGCTTAGAAGCTAAAAAGATTATTATATTTTTGGGGGTATTTTAAACTAAGCTTTTGACCAAAAGAAAAAATATGTTATGTTGTTTTATTGGTATGATTGAAATATTTTCTACAAGCAAGTTATAGTTTTGATATAAAGATAATTTTTATGAATTTCAAGTATTTATCCAAAACTGTTTTACTAATAGAAATATAGTTATTTTCAAATATAATAAATATATTTTCAAAAATAGTTTCTATAAAATTTCTTCGATTATATAAACTTATCCATGATCAATCGTTCGTTTCTTACCTTCTTCCAAATCTTGAGCTTATTTATATCGTCCCTAGCCAAATTGACTATTCCGGACTCAATAACATAATCTGTGCCACCATCAGAGGTCACCTTGTGTAGTTATTACACCAAAGTCGCAGTTCATGCCACATTGATTATCGCAGCACACCAGGCGTTCTACCAGGCAAGACACCTTGCCATTAGCTGTTTACTTATTTTAGCTCATATTTTATGCATGTCTATTATTTTTTTTATGCAAAATAAACTGTGATACATAGCATAACTGTTAGAACTTACTGTTCATTTATATTTCCTGCTGTGTATTATTTTTCTTACAAATTAAACCTAGATTTAAGGGACCACCTTGTGTGTTGCATTCATTGGCCTTGACACATTGTAAACACGAAGTTGTGAGTCGCATGTAGAACACGGAAGGGCATGATTGGCTGGCCACCAGTACGTACAAGCCGTGCGATAGGAATAACCGCTAATAGAAGTTGCATGCTAGTTTGACTTAGCGGTTATAGTGGTTTGTGTTGTGGATACAACACAGTAGGCATTGGGTGGGGAGAACAATTCCTTAGCGTATGGGCTTCGATGCACTTCCCTTGTGACCCGGACTCTCCGCTGGAGATACGGGGTTGATGACCCGTGAATACTGACGGCCACCGACGATTCTGCGGAACGTCACGCTCTTCCTGCTGGGGCCACTGGTGCCCAAGGGGGACTATGCCGATCCTATTAGCCAGGGCCATGCGTAGGAAGGATTGTTTTTAACTACATTTCACTTAGAACGGTTAGCTACCCTTATCCGTTAGGTACGAGTACTTTTGGTTTGGGTACTTGTATCTGACCGTGGCTTGGAACAATAACTTGTCGCGGATTAGTTCGTCACATCTTGTCCTTGTTTGGTTGTAGGTGTGACTTACTACTCCGATGAGAAGGTATTGAACCTTATTGGGGTCCGGATACCATATCGGATTCTTAGCATGGAAAGATACGTCGCCGTGAATTAGTTTACCATCTCCTGTCCTTGTTTGGTTGGGGGGATGGTACGCTCGTTCAGTAGGTGCGTATTGGACTATGTTATAAATTCGATTGACTTATTTATTGAGCAATATTTATTCAGTTTATATGGCATGCTATTATGTGTCTTGTTACGTCCCTCTGAGGACCTGGTTGTCTTGTCAGGTGTGTGCTATTGTCTTTCACAGGTGCTTTAGCTCTAGCCGTGTTCATTGCTATTTCTCGAGGATGATGCAATTGGATCGTCTTCGCTTCGCTCGCCAAAATTATTATCTTTTCTATGTACTTTTTCTTATTTTGTTGGTAGTGGATTTGTCTCCGCCCAACATATTGTATCAAGACAAATTCTTTATCATTAAATGATATCTTTTATTCATAGATTTTGTGTGGATGAGATTAGTTTATGATTCTACTGCATTTTACAGCTTATGTATTTATACGAGGCGTCCATATATTGGAGTATACTTCGTATGAATACAGCTGGCATGTCTACGTTCCTAGTCCTACGTATTTTGGGACTGGGGCGTTACATGTTTTTGTGGTGGCCCATGCAGGTCTAGATAAATTATTTGGTTACTTTACCGTACCAAGCAAGCCTGCGAATAAGATTAGAAGTCTAGGATCTCATCCACATACTTGACCACTTCCTTGATTTTATCTACCGTTGACTCATCAATTGCATCTTGCTTGCTTCCTTCCATCCCTATTCTTATCCTTCCTTCGTGCTTACTAGAGGTTGACCCTATTAGTTAGCTGTCCCAAACACCATTAGTTTAAATTAAGTTGGGTAGAATACCTTATGAACTAGCAACCCCTTTGACCTAGTGACCTATATTAGCAAGCTTATTTAGATTATAGAATCTAGAGAACCTAAACCGTCTAGCCAACCAAGGACTTGGACAAGAAGACTAGGACGACTGTATGACCTAGAATCATTCTACCTTATTTAAATCGTAATCTCTCGTACCTATGTTATTACCATCGTAACTAATGATGCTAATATAGCCTAGTGTTTGCAAGCTTATTCCTTTATCGAGCTTGTTCAAGACATATATTATTTGGGTCGACCCACTTAACATATTGTCTAATCAGAACCGGTGCATGATGGTCTGATCAACCGAGTGCACTTTGGTTCGCTTTATTTTATCGTTCTCCGTGGATGGGGACATAGCTAAACTTGTCCTTTATAATCCCATCCGCGACTGCCTTGGCAACTCCTTTGAAATTTTTCGATCGTCTTTGAATCACGTATTCGTATTCGATAGCGCCTCTTTCGAACTCTATATTGCTTCGCCCTCACCTATTTTAGGAGGACGGAAGCGTCATACTAGAACTTCCTCTAACCTCCCCATCGACTATGACCATTATCACTCGATGTTGCTATATCTTCATCCTAAACCACTCGGCCCTATTAAGACTCTCTAATCGCGTAAATTAAGTGAATCTATTTCGTTCTCTTAAATCGTGCCCCCAACCTACTCCCAAGATCTCTAATTTCTTGAACCCATACCATTCGTTAATGCGCGTTATCTTAACCATTTTTCTTCTTACGATAATCTATGATTATCTTCGTCATTTTTGAAATCACGACTCTAATGCATGTTCTCATTTAAACATCGTGTCCTTGTCTCGTCCAATGATTTGACTGTGCTTCCTCATCGCTACCCTTGTGTCTTCTCACCCCCTACTAATTCTTAATTTCGAGGACGAAATTTCTTTTAAGTTGGGTAGGATGTAAAACCCCTAAATTTCTACTAATTATTTTTTTATTTATTTATTAATATTTGTACGAATTTAAAATTTCGTATTGTACGCCGCGTACTCGTATTGTACGTCGCGCACGAAATTATTTTTCTTGCCCGTCGAGTGCGAATATGGACGAACGTACATATTTTTGAAAAACATTATTATTAAAATATAGATAAAAATTATTTCTAGCTAATATTTTCAAGTTTATGATCTTAATTATGAAAAGCCTTTCATCTTTCATTTATACAGTTGTAATAATAAATTATTTTTCCTATAAAATGATATATTAGAAAAATATATTTTCGTAAGCATTATTTGTACATACATAAATATTTAGTAATTATTTATTAGTTTTATTTTAATAATAATGTAATTTTTGAAATTAATATTATTAGTATTTTTGAAAAGCATATTTTGAATTTATTGTGGAGATTCAAATCATGGTTTGAATCTATAGATTTATTTAAAAAGTTAATATTTGAAATTGATTTAGTCCATTAATTTTAACCCAAGATATTTAATTTGATTTAAACTGGATAATTAATTTGAAATTTGATTTGATTTGAATTGATTTAATTGGATTTGGATTGATTTGGATTTGATTGATTGATTTAATTTAAATAGATGATTTATCTAATTAGGGTTTAAACAATCCTAATCATTATCTAATTGGGAATTCCCACATCCTATAAATATAGGCAGGTACTCCTCCAATTTCCATCATCCATTATTTCTCCACAAATTTCCACCACAAAGTGAGTGCCTCGTGTCTGTGCCCAACCTCTCCCGTGTCAGCCGTGACGGCCTCGGGTCCGACCCCGGGTGTCTTCCCAAAATTCTTATTCCATATTTTTACATTTACAAATTCCTCTCCTCCGTGTCGACAAACCCGACACTATATACCAATTCCTAATCTAGAGCCTATTCTAACCATATCCAACCCCCAACGAGCTTCCTCGCCGTACCCGACCCCTGACCGTCGACAGCACCTCCAGACCACCGCCAATCCCGTTTCCCAAGGCCAACCCGACCAAGCCCAGCCAACACCGACGCCACCCCGGCAGCACCTACAACCACCAAACACCACCACCCGTCACCGTCTCCAGCCACCACCTTCATCAACACCCGACCAAACCAACCGCCACCGCGGCCACTGCCGCGGCAGCTCCGCCAGCACCATCAGTAACACCCACCACGGCCACCGCCTAGGCCGGCACCACCACAGACCACTCTGGCCGGACCACCGCTCTGGTCACCGCCACTACCGAACCACCCGCCACCAGCCGTGTCCCGGACAACCACCGGCCTTCCCCGTGTCCGCCCAAATCTCCGTCATCAACAGAACCAAAATCCACCAGCCAGAAAGAAGAAGAAAAAGAAAAATCGAAAACCCTCTCCCCCGTGCCGAGATCCCAAGCCGCCGACCGCTCTCCTCCTTTCCCCAAACCCTCCGTTAGCCACCGCTCCACCGCGTGCCCGCACCCGCCGCCAGGCCGGGCCTACCCCCTCACCACCGCATCTTCCTCTCTCAATTCTCTTCAGCTCTCTTTTTCTTTTTGACTGAAATTTTGTTATGGAGAAGGTCTCCTCGAAAGAGGAGAAGACCTTTCAGTTTTTATTTTTTTTATTTTTATTATTTCTCTATTATGATTATTTTGTTTTATTTTATAATGTTAATATTATTATTGTTTTCTTTTTTCTTGTTGTTGTTCTTTTTCTCTCTTCTTCAAAAAGCAAAACTTTGGGCCTACTCTTTACTCTTCTTCCGAGAACACACAGTGAGACTAGACAGTAGGTTATTACCAATAACTTTTCATTATTATTATGATTTTACAGTTGGCTGAGATTAATAGTAATATTAGTCATTATTATTTAAGCATATATTAATAAGACCATTAGTATTAGTGAATACTTGTGATATTTTAAATATGTCTCCTGGCCTAAATATTTTATACATTTGGGTTATAAATGTTATTGCTATATTTTCAAGCTATTTGGCTTAGAAGCTAAAAAGATTATTATATTTTTGGGGGTATTTTAAACTAAGCTTTTGACCAAAAGAAAAAAAATATGTTATGTTGTTTTATTGGTATGATTGAAATATTTTCTACAAGCAAGTTATAGTTTTGATATAAAGATAATTTTTATGAATTTCAAGTATTTATCCAAAACTGTTTTACTAATAGAAATATAGTTATTTTCAAATGTAATAAATATATTTTCAAAAATAGTTTCTATAAAATTTCTTCGATTATATAAACTTATCCATGATCAATCGTTCGTTTCTTACCTTCTTCCAAATCTTGAGCTTATTTATATCGTCCCTAGCCAAATTGACTATTCCGGACTCAATAACATAATCCGTGCCACCATCAGAGGTCACCTTGTGTAGTTGTTATACCAAAGTCGCAGTTCATGCCACATTGATTATCGCAGCACACCAGGCGTTCTACCAGGCAAGACACCTTGCCATTAGCTGTTTACTTATTTTAGCTCATATTTCATGCATGTCTATTATTTTCTTTATGCAAAATAAACTGTGATACATAGCATAACTGTTAGAACTTACTGTTCATTTATATTTCCTGCTGTGTATTATTTTTCTTACAAATTAAACCTAGATTTAAGGGACCACCTTGTGTGTTGCATTCATTGGCCTTGACACGTTGTAAACACGAAGTTGTGAGTCGCATGTAGAACACGGAAGGGCGTGATTGGCTGGCCACCAGTACGTACAAGCCGTGCGATAGGAATAACCGCTAATAGAAGTTGCATGCTAGTTTGACTTAGCGGTTATAGTAGTTTGTGTTGTGGATACAACACAGTAGGCATTGGGCGGGGAGAACAATTCCTTAGCGTATGGGCTTCGATGCACTTCCCTTGTGACCCGGACTCTCCGCTGGAGATACGGGGTTGATGACCCATGAATACTGACGGCCACTGACGATTCTGCGGAACGTCATGCTCTTCCTGCTGGGGCCACTGGTGCCCAAGGAGGACTACGCCGATCCTATTAGCCAGGGCCCATGCGTAGGAAGGATTGTTCTTAACTACATTTCACTTAGAACGGTTAGCTACCCTTATCCGTTAGGTACGAGTACTTTTGGTTTGGGTACTTGTATCTGACCGTAGCTTGGAACAATAACTTGTCGCGGATTAGTTCGTCACATCTTGTCCTTGTTTGGTTGTAGGTGTGACTTACTACTCCGATGAGAAGGTATTGAACCTTGTTGGGGTCCGGATACCATATCAGATTCTTAGCATGGAAAGATACGTCGCCGTGAATTAGTTTACCATCTCCTGTCCTTGTTTGGTTGGGGGGATGGTACGCTCGTTCAGTAGATGCGTATTGGACTATGTTATAAATTCGATTGACTTATTTATTGAGCAATATTTATTCAGTTTATATGGCATGCTATTATGTGTCTTGTTACGTCCCTCTGAGGACCTGGTTGTCTTGCCAGGTGTGTGCTATTGTCTTTCGCAGGTACTTTAGCTCTAGCCGTGTTCATTGCTATTTCTCGAGGATGATGCAATTGGATCGTCTTCGCTTCATTCGCCAAAATTATTATCTTTTCTATGTACTTTTTCTTATTTTGTTGGTAGTAGATTTGTCTCCGCCCAACATATTGTATCAAGACAAATTCTTTATCATTAAATGATATCTTTTATTCATAGATTTTGTGTGGATGAGATTAGTTTATGGTTCTACTGCATTTTACAGCTTATGTATTTATACGAGGCGTCCATATATTGGAGTATACTTCGTATGAATACAGCTGGCATGTCTACGTTCCTAGTCCTACGTATTTTGGGACTGGGGCGTTACACCTTCTAATCACTTAAACCCAAATCGCTCTCTCAATCGTGCCAGCAACCAACTCCTAAGAAACCATATCTTTAAGATCTCTAATATATTTTTCTCTAGATAACACAGTAGCCTTTATCTTGTGTTTAATCTTTAAACCTTACACATTTTTCTTCTTGAGCTATCCCATGATTACTCTCGCCATTTTTGAAGTCGCGATTTTCTAATGCATGATTGCGTTGGACGTTGTGAACGATTATTCCTCACCGATACCCCCTTGTGCCTTTCATCCCCTTCTAATTCTTAATTTCGAGGACGAAATTCTTTTAAGTTGGGTAGGATGTAAAACCCCTAAATTTCTACTATATTTTTTTATTAAATTTGGTACTGATTAATTTTTTTTTATTATTTTGTAATTCGCGTAGCCGTATTGTACGTCGCGCACGAAATTCTATTTTTCGTGATTGCTCGACGAGTGCGAATATGTGCGAGCGTACACATTTTGGAAAAATATTTTTTCTATTTTTATTGTTTCAAGAAAATATGTATAATAATTATTTTTAGCTATCAAAATTCTAAATTTATATTTTTATTTTTTGAAAAGCCTTTTTTTAGACAGTTATATTAATAAAATATATTCTAATAAAATGGTATGATAGAAAAGTGTATATTTGTAATATTATTGTGCATACATATTTCGTAATTAATTATTAGTGTATTTTGACAAATAATAATGTAATTTTCGAAATTACTATTTATACTATCTTTGGAAAATATATTTTAAAATTTTTGTGGAGATTTAAATCTTGATTTGAATCTATGTATTTATTTAAATAGTTAAATAATTGAAATTTGATTTATTGATTTGATTTTAAACTAAGGGAATTAAATTAGATTTAATTGGATTTGGATTTGGATTTGGATTTGGATTTGATTTGATTGATTTTAAATTATCTGCTTTGGGTTTTAAATAAATCCTAATCCTATCCAATTGGGAATTCCCACATCCTATAAATAGGCAGGTACTCCTCCAATTCCAATTATTCCACAAAATTCCTCAACCCAAAACTTGTGCATCGTGTCTGTGTCTCTTCTCCTCCATTAATTATTTTCCTTTTACATGTACAATTCTCTCACGTCCGACAATTCCGAACGTTCCTCTAGGCCGTATGGGACATTCCCCGACACGACCCGAATTCTAAATCTACAACCACCCCGACATCAAAATCCTAACCCTACCCTGCCTTGTCGACCACCACGCCTCCATTGCCGCAGCAATCGCGACAGGCCTATCCACATCCACTGCTACCGTCCTCCATCCCGTATCCAGATCACACGTACCCGGCCACCCTCCCTGGAATATCACCCACACCAACACCTCCATCACCACCATCGCCTCCGCTCACTAGGGCCAACAACCGCATCGCACGACTGCCTCCGCCACCAGCGGCCAGAGCCGGTAACCCCGTTCCGCCACCTACCTGAGACCGAACCCCATCGTCACCACCACTGATGACCAAACCCACAACACCACCGCCACCACCTCGTCGTGGCCGGAACCCGACGCCACTACCAAAACAGAACCCAAAAAAATCCCAACAAAAATTGAAAACCTTACCTCGTCGGAGCTGCGCCACCGCGGTCTCAGCCTGAGCGCTGCCTCCGCCGCCGGTCGCCGACTAAGCCCGACCGGAAACCCTCTTTCCTTTGCTCCTCACTCCTCTCCGATCGCAGCCCGCGGCGCCGCTCCGCCGCGCCAGCACGAGCGCGCCGCCGCACTCGGCCTCGCCTCAGCGGCCGGAATTCCCCTCTTCCCTCCGCCGCAAGTTCGCCGGAGCAGCGCCTTTCTCCCTCCCTCCGTCGAATCACCCGTCCGCCTGTCCGCATCCTCTTTCACCGCATCCCTTCCTCCTCCTCTCGCCGGAAAACCCCTTTCGATCCGACTGCTCGCCTCCGCGAGCAGCCTCCGCCGCCAAAACTGGCCGAGCTCCGCCCAGATCTTCTTCCGCCGAGCGCCGACGCTGACCGCCGACGAGCCATCGTCCCTTTCCCCCTCTCTCTCGTCCCTTCTCTTCTCCCTCTCTCTAACTCTTACACTCTCTCTTGAGTCTTGCTTCTTTGTTTTTTTGTTTTTTAACTAAAGGTTGGTTCTCCTTTCGAGGAGAACCATATGGCTGAATGATGAATCTCATATAATTTTACTATTTAATTATTTATTGGTTAATTATTATTTTATTTGAAAGGAAAAGCAGTACATGTACTGTTGTTGTTATTTTTTTCATTATCATTATAATTATTTTATTATTATTATTATTATTATAATAATTATTATTACTATCATTATCATTATTGTTATTTATCATTATCATTATCATTATCATTATTATTATTATTATTATTATTATTATTATTATTATTATTATTATTATTACATTATTATTTTAGTAGCATATAAAACTTGTTATTGCACAAATAGTGCTACCAATAGTTTTTCACTATCTATATTATTATTATTGTTATATTTTTACAAAAGAAACGATTGCGCCATATAATAATATTATCATTAGGTAATATTACTAGAGTTGCTACTGTTGATATTGGGGTTTATTATTTAGAAATATTATTGATCTTTTGCTCTTAATGATATTATATATATCTATATATTAAATATTTTCAAAGATTGTATTCGTGATAAATATATAGTATTGGGCTTGGCCCTACATGTAATTTCAAATCGGGTTTGGGTTTTTATTATTATATATTTTATGGTATTAAATATGGTTGTAATATTTTCTACAAGCAAGTTATAGTTTTGATATAAAGAAATTTTTTATGACTTTCAAGTATTTATCTAAAACTGTTTTACTAATAGAAATATAGTTATTTTTAAATATAATAGATATATTTTCAAAAATAGTTATATATATTTATTTCTATAAATTTTCTTCGGTTATATAATCTTATCCATGATCAATCGTTCGTTTCTTATCTTCTTCCAAATCTCGAGCTTATTTATATTGTAGCCAAATTGACTATTCCGGACTCAATGACATAATCTGTGCCACCACCCGAGGTCACCTTGTGTAGTTGTTACATCGAAGTCACAGTTCGTGCCACATTGATCATTACAGCACACCAGGCGTCCTACCAGGCAAGACACCTTGCCATTCGCTGTTTATTTATTTTAGCTCATATTTCATGCATTATTATTTTCTTTATGCAAAATAAACTGTGATACATGATATAACCTGTTAGAACTTACTGTTCATTATAGTTCATGCTATGTATTATTTTTCTTACACATTAAACCTAGATTTAAGGGACCGCCTTGTGTGTTGCATTCATGGCCTTGACATGTTGTATCACGAAGTTGTGTGTCGCATGTAGAATACGAACATGCGTAACTGGCTGGCCACCGGTGCGTATAAGCCGTGTGATAGGAATAACCGCTAATAAAAATTGCATGCTAGTTTGACTTAGCAGTTATAGAGGTTTACTGTTGTGGATACAACATGGTAGGCATTGGGTGGGAAGAACAGTTCCTTAATGTATGGGTCATATATGCACTGCCCTGATTGCCGGTTATCTCCAATGGGAGGTACGGTCTTGATAGCCGGTTATCTCCAGTGGAAGGTACGGTCCTGATTGTCGGTTATCTCCAATGGAGGATACGGTCCTGATTCCTGATATTCCTGATCCGGCCCATGCATCAAAGGTTTATTCTTTATTACATTTTTACTATAGTATGGTTAGGTACCCTATTACATATCTATTTGAGCAATATTTATTCAGTTTATATGGCATGATATTATGTGTCTTGTTACGTCCCTCTGAGGACCTGGTTATCTCTCCAGGTGTGTGCTATTGTCTTTCGCAGGTGTTCTAGCTCTAGCCGTGATCTTCGCTATTTCTTCGAGGATGATTGCAGTTGGATCGTCTTCGCTTCGCTCGCCAAATTTATTTTTTTTCTCATGTATTTTTCCTTTACTTGTTGGTAGTGGATTTGTCTCCGCCCAACATATTGTATCAAGACAATTCATTATCATTATATGATATCTTTTATTCATTTATTTGTGGATGAGATTAGTTATGGTTCAACTGCATTTTACAGCTTAGGTATTCATACGAGGTTTCCATATATTAGAGTATAATCCGTATGAATACAGCTGGCATGTCTACGTTCCTAGTCCTACGTATTTTGGGACTGGGGCATTACAACTCCTTATGGCCGCATGAAAGCGCATGAACCCTGCTTTTGGTGATATGACATTTTGTCTGCTCATTTTTTTGTCAGAGTGTCAAAGCTGTCATTTTTGATAGAATTCGTCAGTTTTGTCAGACAAACTGATCAACTTGGCCGCATATCTTTCTTTTGTGGCTTGAATCAATCTGGTTGTCGACGGGCCGCATAGGGTGTTGAATCTGTTATGCGGCTCTCCTTTATGCTGACCTATTTGGCCCAAAGTACTTATGCGGCAAATTGTGATCCGCATGAACCTTGTATTTTCCATGCTTCTACACCCCTCGGCTTCACCAACCACAAATTAGGTACGAGTCTACTATGTATTGGTGGGTTCAAGTCCTCACGAGGTCTGACCTACTTGTCGTTGAAAAAGTAATTAATTAACTTTTCTGATTAATTTAATTACATAATCAGTTATTAATTCATTTTTAGCTCAATTAAGTCTTGAAAACTATCAAATGACCTTAGAAAATCTATAATAATTCTAGAAAATTATTTAAGCCATTAAAAGATTAGGATAAAAGTTTAGAGCTATTCTACGGTAGGGTTCTCTTACAGTAATTCCTAAAGTTTTCTAAGTAATTTATAGGGCATCTAATTAACATAAAATTCTTTAAAAAAACCCTAATAATTCCTCAAAATACTATAATATCTAAGTTAAGAATATTAGGTGAAATTACCTATTAAATAATTTCTAAGCTAAGAATATTTGGTTTTCCTTCTAGACTATGTTTGCTACTGGTCTACTTACAACCTAATTTATAACTGATCTAATTTAGGTAAAATTACCCATTAAATTACTAAAAATCTAAAAAAAAAAATCCATAATGACCTAAAATGGTGTAAGTAGGTATTCTAAATCATTTTGGAGTCTCTCTTCATGTTTCTAGGCTGTTATGTTTGTTCATTCATTTAAAGGCTTAGGAACTTCGTCACATTAAACCTGAATCATATAAATATCATTTTTTCTGTTTTATATGCAATTAGTGTTTTAACTAGGGTTTTCTGGTAGAAAATGCTACAAACTATCCCCTTAAAATATTTTTTCGTTAAAAATCAAGACAAGCGGTATACATAATAAACAACCATACGAGCAAGGCATACAAACAACCTACAACAATTCTATAAGAAAAACCTAAGATTACTAAAGTAACTATACCTCAATTATGGAATAAATGACGAAACCTCTCCCGTATCTCATCCTCATGCTCCCAATTGGACTCTTTTGGAGAGTGATGCCTCTATGCTACTCAAACTAAGGGTATGGTTTGGTTCCTGAACGAATTCTCTCTATGATCTAATATCTTCATTGGTTGCTTCTCATAATATAGGTTGGGCCCTACTTCAATCTCCGACTGATTCAAAATATGGCTAGAGTTTATATATACCTCCACAATTATGACTTGTGGAGAATATTATGCACACTCTGACAAGTTGGTGGCAAGGCTAGTCTATATGCCACCTCTCCAACTATTTCTAGAATACTAAAGGGTCTAACAAAACTTGGACTCAGCTTTCCACCTCTTCAAATCCGATGGTACTACATATCGACGATATCTTTAAGAACACCATTTCTCTAACCTTAATGTCAAGCAAACAAGTATTTAAGCATTCGTACAAACAAGCATAGAAACACAACTTATAATAAATAATAAAAACGAGCATAGAAACACAACTTATAAATAAAACTAAACATGTAATACCCAACTCCAAGGGTGCGATGACTGTCAGTCTAATGCCTCTGTCAATCTTATTGTCACTCTCTGTTTCCAATATCCATATTTATATATATGAATTTGTTCTAGTATCTGGTCATTAGTGTTTCCTTGTATCCAATATTGATACGACATCATGTACTTGTATTGCTAGTACATGTATCTGATAGTGGACCCATGAATCATGTTATTTGATCTTGTGTGAGAGTTTTAAAAACCATATAGGCATGTTGTCTGTAAGGTAATCGACAAATCTAAAATCGATTAATTGACATATGTACCTGGATTTAGATTTCAGTTTTTAATATGATAAATATATATGAGACTACCCTAGACTCCTAGAAACCCATTGGCATTTCCATATGTATAGTGCCCCATCCCAACATCGTGTCACATTTTTCGTTGCGACATGGAGAGCGCGGTTAAGAAACATTGTCGCTATTGATTGGTCGGACCGATTGAATAAAGATCCTTTCCTTGTTATGGATCGGCTTCTCCGAAATCAAGTCCCATATTCAACGAGCTACATTTCGAGGAAAGACTCTGTGACTGAATCGGGAGAAAGCTCCCGCTGCTCTGTATTTTATGCCATACTTGCTTCTTTGGATTTGGTTTTATGAATGCATTTTCTTGCATATTTTCGATGGATTTCATTGCTTAAATTTTTGAACTTCATATCTCATATCGAACTCGGAATTGAAGGGCAAAGTATTGATTCGTTGCTTATGCGATTTCAGGTGATCGCGTAGGTGTCGTCTAGTGCAACCAACCTTTTTCCCTCTCACCCCTAACAATCAATGTGCATGTCTTGACCCTTCTCCCCTTTGACCCTCTTGTCTCCAATCGATTAATGAAATGTTAAATGTAGATGTACGGATACAAAGGCTTGTTTTCATAGAATTGTTAGTCGTAGAACTAGTGCATGCTGAATATTGAATACCTGCTATAGAACTGCTTTATTATAGAACTGATACATACTTACTATGTTATGTCAGTTAATATTGCATGCTTAATATTGAATTTCATGCTATAGCTATTCTGGATACTACCATGGGTTATTTGGAAACTTTTAGTGTGGTTCGCTACCTGCGCTGAAAGGGTCACCGTCTAAAACAAGCTTTATGTCCAGATGTCTTGAAACCCCCACCTATACACTGTTTTAGCTATTGATATAAATCTGACAGGGAAAACATGGTAAGTTTTACAGTGCAACGACACACTCTGCCATAAGTAAGTTCTACCATAGTTTACACTACTTACGCCTTAGCAACTGCTTGCATGAAATTCACTAGGATGGCTAGAAAGCTTACTAAAAATAATGCATGCTTCACATAATTTCTTGAACCAAGTAAGAGTGTGGAACTTTATTTAGTCATTCACCAGTACATGACAATGTATTGATCCTCGCTCTGCTCGGGTACTCTGAACCAGGAGGAGCGTGCCACCTAACTGAAGGCAATGTTCATGTGTTTTGAAGCCTCGTCCGTGTGTCGAAGGCTTATTTCAACTCCTTTTGGAGATCTGCATCAGTCTAAGAAAATGGCTCACCTCCCTTTAATAGCAGGTGTTTTGTATGTTTTGGTTGTATAAGGGGATATAATGTATGGAACGACTATCCCATCAGCGGTTATTTTATATTTGAGTCAAGTTGTAAGCCCACGCGATAAATATTGTAATAGAGACTTGTATATTATGATCATTATCAATGATTAAAGTTTCTTCTATTTCAAATGTGTTGTTCAATTTTTCTGTGTACTCTATTAGATGTTATGTTTCAAATAACCTTGTAAAATTGCCTTGTGCGGGTGCAACTTAGACTTGTACGACATCACATTCGGGAAATGACTATCGATTCTTCAAAATCGGGACATCGTACCCTTGATTTGTCCAAATTGGGAATTTTTCCTTCCCGCCAGTATATAGTTGAGGTGTTATAAGCACAATCAACAATGCTTACTAGGCTAAGCTTTTGCCTATTAGGTAATTACTTTTTATCTATTGGTTGTGATTGGGCGGCGCGGGGTGTGATGCCCCAGAACCAGAATACTGGAGAGCGGGGGCGTACATAGCCAGCTACGTATATTGAAATGGAATCCACCTCGCTATACGGTCACGACTGTCTAGATATATGAGGGTTTAACTACAAGCCAACAGTCTCCTATGGTCATGAACAAGCCTATTGTCTCAATCTCAAGCAAGCAATAATAGTTATAAGATGTCAGAGCACCAAATATATAATAGCAAGGCGTCCCATACATTACATATTGGATGATCATGAAGCTAGTCGTACAAAATGTCAAGACTAGCAAGAGTTCAGTCATACATGATCAACCCTAGGATTTGTTAACCATGTTACGGCCCGTAGGCAGACAGTAAGTAAATATGCATCGAGCTAACAGGTGCTCGTCGGCTAAACGCCTCAAAAGAATAATTTTACAATGTAGTGAGCGAATCAAAATGGAAAACCCACTCGTAGCCCGAGTTCCTTCTAGTCGCCACCATTGGGTTGTAAGTTCGGTAGATCTTCGGGAGCTGCTCCGAAATCTGGCCACACAAAACTAGCTGGATCAAACCCCAGAAAGAGCAAGTGCCACAAAGGGGGCCACGAAATAAGAACGAAAGCCAGCATATCAGATCATAAGGAAAAAAAAGTACCATTAATAAAGAGTGCAACAGGACAATAACGACTAGGGACGTGGAACCATTCCGGGAGCCAGGTTACAACCCTTAACCAAACAAGGACCGGGGTTGTACCCTTCGCCTAAATAGCACCTTGTCTCTACCCATTTGTTGTTGAGATAAGTAAAACAAACATGCTCAGGAGAAACCAGGTACTGGGACTAGACGAAGACCTAGACAGGGCTGGACACCGTCCATTCACAAACGGCCAAACAAATACTATGGCTTACTACTTAACTAACTAGGGTTATCATATACCTAATTACTAATAAGGTGCAAATGAGAAATTCCCAGTCCCAAGCCCTGCAGACTATCCAGTTATCCTTCCGCAGGTTGAGAGTATGGTTGGGTACATTGCCCGGGAGACAATGTACCCTTAGGTGACTTAGAGGGTGCAACACTTGACAGTGTGCTGGAAATGTGCCCTACTCGTCGGCAGGCTACAAGTCCATTTAAAACGCCCAGATAACGAGATCGCCTGTGACTGGAAATTCTACATGAGCTATAGTTTGATCTAGTAATTAGCCTAATCCATATTCAGTGGAAATCCCTGACTATGGTAACCAGGGAGTCACGTCCTAGACATGATGCAAGACAAGACAAGTGGATTGTACGAAGCAGCAAGAATGAACACCCGCGGTGTCAGAGTTGGTTATATGAGTCATGTTTGCCATCGCAACAGCATCAAGTCAAGTCAAGTTACAAGTCAGGAGTGCGCCGCCACGGGCCACTATCAAGTTATCCAGTTACAAGATTAATTATGAATCACAGTTTACAAGTTAAGAGCGCACCCCATCGGGGGGTCACTACTAAGAAGATCAGAAATACTAGGATCATAATCACAGAAATTACGAAAACCGTACTAGTCATAAGCAAAACACCAAAACCGTGCCAGGTCGTGTTGGGTCAAGACAGTCATGTTGTGTGGAACAAGATTTTAGAACTCCAATCCACAAAAGAAGCCAATCCCAAGGAAAATAAACCAAACTATCATGGGCAAGCAGATTGTGCTGAGGTTCCTGGGGTCGGGTTGTGCTAGGGTCAGATTGCACTAGGGTTGAGCTGCGCTGGAGTGAGCTGCGCAGGGGATCGGGTTGCGCTGGGGTGAGCTGCGCAGGGGATCGGGTTGCGCTGGGGTGAGCTACGCAGGGGATCGGGTTGTGCTGGGGTGAGCTGCGCAGGGGATCGGGTTGCGCTGAGGAGTGAGCGCGGTTCGCCAAAGGGCGTCGAGCGCGGGTCAACCCAGCGCTAAAGAGCGCTGGCCGAGGAAGGGTGGGCGCGATTCAGCCCAGCGCTAAAGATCACTGACAGAAGTCTTCTTCTCCAGCAGGCCGAGAGGGAAAACCCAAGAACACAAAAATTCCAAACTTCATAACTTGGCCAAATCAAAACGAAATTTAGATTTTTAAAGTTCTATCTTGTGTAAAATTGAATTCTCTTCCATATGGAAACCTCAAAACAAGCAAAAATCTAAGTTTAATAGATCAAAACCAAGAAAATCCGAAAATGGTTAAAACTTAGATCTAGAAAAATGGAGACTCCAAATCACAAAATGCCAAGTTCTAATATGATTCACCATGGCCTAATCTAACTAATAGACAAATAAAATAGGGTCCTATTTGGTGGCAAGGTGCACTTGTCTATGGACGTTGGGTGTTGTGTGGAAGAAGAAAGAAGAAGATGGAGAAAATTAATGGAAGAGTAATGAGGAGAGAGAAAGTTAGGTGGGGTTTTAATGAGGGAGGGTGTGTTGGGTTGAGGGTGGAGTTTAACTAAGGGTAGTCCAAAGCAAACCAAACCAAATCATCTCCATAAAGAATAAAACCACGCCAGGTCCAAATACTCAATTTACGAGAAAATCGAAATCCGCAAGTCGAGCCAAAATACAATTACAGGCCAAAATCCAAGAAAATAAAATACAGGTCGAAAATACATATAGGCCTAATCAAAAATACGTATTCCGAAATACGGACGTTACAACTCTACCCACCTTAAAAAAATTTCGTTATCGGAATTTAAATCAAGATGCTTAGAGATGTAAGAGCCAGCTATACTATCCACAAATAAGCTACACTAAGCAAATAATCAAACAATCATACATGCAAGCAAGGGATGGAAAGCATAAGGCATAAGGAAGACATTATACCTTACGAGTCAAACAAGTCGGAATATCGTGATCGGATGTCGTCCTCACGCTCCCACGTTGACTCACCGAGAGAGTGATGACCCCAAGCAACACGGACTAAGCTAATAGTCTTGTTCTTGAGTATTTTTTCTCTCCAGTCCAATATAGACACAGGCCTCTCCTAATACGAAAGGTTGGTACCAAAAACCAATTTTGAATGGTCCAGGATATGGCTCGGGTCCGGGATGTACCGTCATAATTGGGACACATGGAATACATCATGCACCTCACTTAGCGACGGCGGAAGAGCGAGACGATAGGATACATCTCCTACTCGCTCCAGGATATCGAACGACCCTATATACCTAGGACTAAGCTTTCTCTGTACGCCAAAGCGAATGACGTCGCGGTTAGGCGAGATCCTAAGGAATACATGGTCGCCGATAGCAAACTCTAAGGGATGTCGATGAGCATCGGCCCAATGTCGCTGGAGATCTTGGGCCACTCGAAGGCGATCTCTGACTCTTCTGACCATTTCAACTGTCTGGACAATCATTTCTGGACCGAGCATCTGTCTCTCTCTAACATCATCCCAGGCTAACGGGGATCTGCACTTCCTACCATACAGTGCCTCGAACGGGGCCATCTAAATACTGGCCTGGAAACTATTGTTGTACGAAAACTCTACTAGGTGCAGGTGATCCTCCCATGAACCACCGAAGTCAAGGGTATAAGATCTCAACATATCTTCAAGAGTCTGGATTGTGCGTTCCGACTGGCCATCTATCTGCGGATGATAAGCTGAGCTAAACGGAAGGTGAGTTCCCAAACTCTCTTGCAGGCTACGCCAAAAGTGTGATGTGAATCTTGAATCCCTGTCCGAGGTGATACTAACGGGCACACCGTAAAGCCTAAAAATCTACCTGAGGTACATCTCTGCTAGCTGAGCCGTAGACTGCCCAACTCTGAACGGAAAAAAGTGAGCCACTTTCGTGAGCCTGTCAACTATAACCCAAATAGCATCTCGACCGGCTGGAGATCTAGGTAATCCAGTCACAAAATCCATGGTTACATGCTCCTACTTCTATTCTGGAATCGGCAAGGACTGAAGAAGTCCAGCGGGCCTCTGATGTTCAGCTTTAACCTGTTGGCAAACCAAACACCGAGAGACAAACCGGGCTATCTCCCTCTTCATGCCATTCCACCAGAAATGCTGACGAATGTCTCTATACATCTTCGTGCCATCGGGATGAATAGAATACTGTGAACTGTGAGCTTCTGCTATGACCTCCTGTCTGATATCTCTACTGGGTACACAAAGACGAGTGCCGTGTCGAAGTGTACCATCTTCATGAATGCACAACTCAGGCCTTCTTTCTGCCTCACACTCTGCTCTGAGTCGCTAAAGCTTGGAATCTACTGACTGCGCTCTCCGGATCCTCTCAACTATGCTGGACTGAACCTGTAGACTGGCCATCAACGCTACGTTGGTAGAAAGAACCACTTCAATTCCCATATTCTGAAGATCTGCTAATAACTCTGGTTGCGCTGTTAGGAAGTAAACTCTGGCTCTCCTGCTAACGCATCTGCTACAACGTTGGCCTTCCCTGGGTGATACTGCAAATCTATATTATAGTCCACCAGTAGCTCGAGCCATCTTCTCTGCCGCATGTTAAGGTCCTACTGGGTAAAAACATACTTCAGGCTCTTGTGATCAGTAAATATCTCCACTCTATCTCCATACAAGTAGTGCCGCCAAAGCTTAAGCGCAAACACTACTGCCGCCATTTCCAAGTCGTGGGTCGGGTAATTCTTCTCATGATCACGAAGTTTACGTGATGTATAAGCTATTACCTTTCCATGCTACATCAAGACACACCCCAATCCTCTACCTGAAGCGTCGCAATAATCTGTGAATCCTCCGGTCCCATCTGGAAGTGTGAGAATAGGAGCCGTTACCAAACCTTGCTTCAACTTCTCAAATGATTCCTGGCACTCTGCTGTCCATACGAACGACACATCCTTGCGGGTCAACTGGGTCATCGGTACTGAAATCCTTGCTAAATCTGAAATGAATTACCGGTAGTAGCCGGCTAATCCAAGGAAGCTGCGAACCTCTGCCACTAGACTAGGTACTGGCCACGTCTCGATAGCCACAATCTTCTGGGGATCCACTTCCACTCCTCCTTGGGTAATGATGTGACCCAAGTACGAAATATGATCGAGCCAGAACTCGTTTTACTGAACTTGGCATACAACTGATGCTCTCTAAGCGTCTGAAGGACGATTCGGAGATGCTGCTCGTGCTCTGCTTCACTCTTGCTGTAGACCAGGATGTCATCTAGGAACACGATCACGAACTGATCCAAGTAAGGCATGAAAATGCGATTCATAAGGTCCATGAATATGGCTGGCGCATTGGTTGCTCCGAATGGCATAACAAGGAACTCCCAATGCCCATACCTTGATCTGAATGCTGTCTTTGGAATGTCCTGCTCTCTGACCCTGATCTAGTGGTATCCTGACCGCAAGTCTTATCTTCGAAAACACTGAATCCCCTTTGAGTTGATCAAACAAGTCATCTATCCTCGGAAGAGGGTATCTGTTCTTGATTGTCATCGAGTTCAAGGTACGATAATCTACACATAGCCTGGACGTACCATCCTTCTTCTTCACAAGAAGCATCGGGGCTCCCCAAGGTGATCCACTTGCACGAATGAATCCCTTGGTCCTCAGTTCTTCAATCATCTTGTATAAAATCTCTAACTCTGTAGACGCCATCCTGTAGACTCGCTCTGATACTGGTGCCATCCCGGGGATCAAGTTTATAGTGAACTCAATCTCCCGCTCTAGCGGCATCCCTGGAAGTTCCTCTGGGAAGACATCTGGAAACTCTTCAACTATCTGGTGTAACTGTACTGCTGCTACTGCCATCCGCAATACTGGAGGGGGTGGCTCCACTGCGCCTCTGGAAAATGAAAAATCTGGCTCGCCTGGAATACTGAAAACAACCCTGCCAATGTGGCAGTCTATCCTAGCATACTGGTTCCTCAACCAATCTATGCCTAAGACTATATCATAGTCTGCCAAAGAAAACTCTATAAATCTAGCGGGGAACTCTCTACCGCTAACTACGATCCGACACGAGGAAAATACTCGATCTACTCCCATAAGACCATTACCAGTAAGTACATTGAGCCTCACTGATAATGACTCGGGCTCTAATCCTATCCGTGTTACGAATTGTACAGACATGAATGAATGCGATGCACCAGAATCAAATAATATCGATGCTGGAGAGGAGTTGACGAGAATAGTACCTGCCACTACCTCACTTGGTGCAACCTCTTCTTCCATAGTCATCATCATTGTAGGTCCTAAAAAATCAAGTTGTACACATCAACAAAGTCATAAAGATCAAGAAATGACTCTTTCAAATGAACTGCACAGACATCAGTTTGCGCAGCATACAGATTGTGCATATTAGATTGCGCACACTACCAAGCGCGCAGGCTGACGTGGCAGATCATTATTATTACCTGACACAAATCAAATCTTCTGACAGCTGATAGCACGGAGAACGAGACGACCATTCGTTTAGTTGTGCAGCACGGCGCTCGAGGACAGCTGGCAGCACAATCCATGTTGGCACAATCTATGTTGGCGTAATCCATTCATGCGCAGTCCAAGTCTGCGTAATCCAAAAATAGCGTAATTCAGTGTGCACGTTCTATCAACACAAATGACAAAATACACGTAGCATTCATGCCATCAATTGTTCATTTTGTGGCAACCATCTATGCACGATCATGCGCATTTCAATCAAATGATGCCATGTGTCCAAGACAGTTGGCCCATGATCCAGCAACTACCTGTGCAGTCCATTGTTGCGTAATCCAACTGCTGCGCAATCTATCATGTGCAGTCCAGAATAACTAAAAGTTAGTTATTTCTCAGAACTCTATAAATAGAATTTCATGTCTCAATTCAAGGGGGATCAATAATTAATAATCAGAGATCAGATTATAGAGAGATCAGACTTCAAAGTTCAGAGAGTTCAGGAGTTCTTGCCCAAGTGCTGCTGCATTCTTCCGTGGCTTTTGCCTTCAATTTCAGAGGCTTTTTGCCTTCAAATCCAGAGTTGTCTTCAACTTCAGAGGCTTCGTCTTCAGAGTTCACATCGTCCAAGGGATAAAGCAATCGTCATCTAGATTGGATTCCTACAGTTGTACTTTCCCAGAATTCAAATTATAATCTTTTACAAAGTTTGTATCAATAAAGTTCTTCAACTTTTGTTTTTGCAAACAAAATGGCGACTCTGCTGGGGACAACTTTCTTCTCCGATGAGGAAGTGACAACTCAATGTGACGTAGCGTCTATCGGAAAGACGCAGAAGACACTGGTTGTGAAGATCAACCAGACAGCCTATGAGGCTATGATCAACTCCAAGACCACTCCTCGCACTGCAACCACTTCTGCCACAAGCAAAGTGCGCCCAGTGTGGGTCCCAAAGACTGCTGCGCAGTCTATTGATGCTACCAGCAAGACTTCTGCGCAGTCTGCCAGCAAGACTGCTGCACAGTCCAAAGCTTCTGTCATCAAGCCTGCTGCACAATCTGTCTCTGCTACTGCTGCACAATCTGCTATTGCCAGTACACAGAAAACTTCATATGCTGCCTTAGCCAAGTACAAAACTCCTATGCCCCTGGCGTAATTGGCTGTCAATATGTCTGCGCAAACCAATGCTCCAGCATCCAGAGTCCACTCTAAGTACTCTATAGCAAGAACTCCTGATGCACAAACCACAGTCTCTGTGGCAAAACCAGTGCGCCATCCATTCATGTGCAAACTGCTCCTGCGCAATCCAAGAATGACAGCCTTTTGGCTAAATTATCTTCTTCCCATAACAAGGGAAAAGGCTTTGCTCCTCTTCCCAAACACCCTGTTGCTCCTGAGCAATCTACTGGGGGTAGTCCTTTGGCTATTCCTCTTCCTCTTCAAAACAAAGGAAAAGGTCCGTTGGTCTTTTCTCAAACTTCCTTGTCCCATGACTTGGAAAACAATAGAGGGAAACGCTCTTTAGCTAACCCTTCTTCACAAAACAAAGGAAAAGGTCCTTTGGTCTTTTCTTAATCTTCTTCAGTTTTTACCGAAGAAGATCAATCTGAACGTGCCTCGGCACCAATCAATACTAGAACTCTTTCAAACAAGGATTCTTCTTTCCTTTATGACAAGAGAACTTGTATTGACCAAAGAGGTATTCTGCCTACCCCGGTAACAGAATTCCAGGACCTCCCAACTCTCAAGATTTCCCGTTCTAGACAGGAAAAACTGCTGGTGTCTCAAACAGAAACCCCTGGGGGTGAATTTGCTGATCTCAGAAATTATCTCAACAGACCCACTTCGGTAAAACGCAAACAGCCAATGCCGAAGACCAAACATCATCAAAAACAAATCTCCAGGGTTAAAAATCCCGACACTTATGCTAATAAAGTGAGCACTTTCCTGTACACTCAAGGGACTAAACATTTAAAGAATCGAAATCATATTCCGAACATTATCAAAGAACAGATCCCTCAGAGTTTTCCTCGTCCTGCTGCTGTTCCCGATCTCCGAGAACATCTCAGATAAAAGAGGGATAGTATTTTAACACCTTCAGTTCAACCATCTGATCATCATTGCAACCACAAAGTCATCATCCAATGTTGTTATCAAACAACAAAACGATCTGTCTTCGATCGTCTGACTTCTGCTAAATCTGAAGCTATGTCAGAAGAAGATGAAGTCTTGTATGCTTCTATCAACATGACTTCCCGAGACACTGGGGGTAGAAGGTGCTCTAAGCATGGCAAACCTCGTAAACCAAGTCAACGGTATTTGGATTTACTTCAAGAATCTTTTGAAGGAGTGTTTCGACATACCCGTTCTCGAAGCCGAGATACAATCAGTCAAAGGAATCTTCCTCAAAACCCTTCAGGTTATCTTCCTACTTCTCAGTCAGGAGACGACTCTTTCTCCGACTATGATGTATATAGCGAAAGCTCTGAACAGACAGTGTCTTCCACTGTACCAAGAGAAGTGACAGCTTATGTTGTCAATAAAGATCCAGATGCTTCAGCTTCTACAAATCAAGAACAGCGAATCGCTGCACTAGAAGACAAGCTAAAGACCATGGCTGAAATGGTTGCTAGTATGCATTCTATCATTGTGGCACAACATGTCATACCACCGACTGTACCTACTGCTGTAAATCCAGAGATCATAGCATCTTCAGTACCTGCCAATACTGGGCTGGGGGTAGTGTCTCCTCAAATACCTCCTGTACAAGTACAAATTCAAACTACACCTAGGCAATCAGGAGCTGGGGATAGTGCTTACAATGCTGTTCCTCCTTCTACCACTCTAACTCAACCTGCTCTTTCTTCATCGTTTGAAGACGCCAATGAAGCTGTCAAAATCTTGTGAACCCAGTTTGAAGCTTTTAAAGAGAAAGATAACTTGCAAAGATTGGGGATCAAACAGCCTTATCCAGTTGAATGGAAAGAAGTCCCGTTCCCACCAAAGTACAAGATCCCAACGATCTCTTTGTTTGACGGCAGTACTTCTCCTAGTCAGTTCATCAATCATTTTGAGGTAATGACCGTTCAACTCCAGCCAAATGACGCTCTTCTTACCAGAGTGTTCGTCGGTTTTTTAGCCGACGTAGCATATGACTGGTACAGAAGTTTGCCCGATGGTTGTATCACTTCCTTCTCTGGTCCTAAGCAAATCTTCCTAGAACGGTTCTATGAAGGATTCAACGACATGACTATGTCGACTCTCAACAAAATCAAACAAAAACACAATGAAACTGCTAAGAGTTTCATCGAACGGTTCCGCCGTGAAGCCTTGAAGATGCCTTCCGGAACTCCAGCTACTGTCACTATTGATACTTGTAAGGCAAATCTTTTGCCTATCATCAGTATGTGGACAGGATCTACCCAGTTTCAAGATTGGCCTTCATTCATTGTTAATGCCAAAGCTGCGGAAGTAAGTACCGAGAAGTTCAAGCAATTGGGAGTACAAATGTCTAACCCCGATCGAAATGAACATCAGACATCAGGTGGTGGCAACCGCCAGAACAACCGCAAAGCAAAAGAGACTTTGAACATCAATCTGAACAAGAATAAAGAATCTTTGGCTGTCAATGTGGCTCCGCCTACATCCACTCCTACTCCTTCTGTACCTCCACCAAGGGAACCTCATCCAAAAGTAGAATATTCCTTCGACGAGAATGACACTGCAAGCATTTTTGATTGCTTACTCAAAAGCAACAAGATTCAGCTCCCGGACCCAAAGAAACCTGATGAAGTCGGTAAGACAGACCATCCAAAATATTGTGTCTACCACAGGTTTATTGGACATCCTACTCGAGCATGCTATGTACTCAAGGGCAAAATTCAAGAGCTTGTCAACGCTGGTGTCGTCACTTTGCAGCAAGATGAGAAGACCGTTACTGCAAATATGGTTTCAGTCCAGTTTGGTGACTTTTCTTCACAGATGGTACAGCACGGTGTCATTCCTATTCCCAAAGCTACTCTTGAGATTGAGAATCTCCCGCCTCCACCAAATAAAGGACTCGTCCCTTTGTCTGTTGACAACGACAAAATTATGTGGATTCATCCCGATCTTGCTCCAGAGTTCGAAGTGCCCTCTTCTTCCAAGAAGAAAGGTCGTTCTAAAGGCAAGATAAAGACTTGCAACATGGTGTCTTTTGACCCCATAGTTGACGAAGAAATTCTGCTAGGCACCAGATCAGGGAAAGCCAATTTGAAAGATCATTCTGAAGCTCAAAAAGATCCTGCCTCTTCTTCTGAACCTTCTCCAGTACAATCTACTTCCTCTAAAGAGATTCCTTCTACATCCTCACCAGTTGTAGTATCTATTCCTCCCAAGCCGATGGTTGCTGACAAAGACAAACAACAAGTCCGCTTTGACAAACCCTTGAAGAAATCATCTCCTACAGGACTTGAAAAGCCATACAACTTTGATATATTGGCTCAACTAGCCAATACACCGGCTAGGCTATCAATCTTCGAGCTCTTGCGCCTTTCCAAAGAGACTCGAGAAACTTTAAGTGAAGCTCTGATGCAAGCTGAAACTTGCCTAACTCTTCTCAAGAAGCCGGAAGCCGAACCGGTCTCTTGTCGTCATTATCACAGCGTATTAGAGTTGATTCCAAACATCACTTTCACTCAGGATGATATGCTGCTGGAGTATAATAGACATGATCGTCCTCTCTACTATACAGGGTATGTCAATTCGATGAAAGTCGATCGTATCCTGATAGATCCAGGCTATGCACTCAGCATTATGCCAAAGACGATGCTAGACACATTAAAGATACCAGTGCATAGTCTTTCAAGCACCATCACTACTATCTTGGGATTGAACCAAGGAAGGAGTGAACCTTTGGGTAAGATTCGCCTAAAACTCCAAATAGGCAATCTTCGCACAAAGGTAACCTTCTATATCATCGATAATCATGGTTGTTCTTACAACGCTCTTCTGGGAAGACCATTCCTCCATGAACATAATGTTGTTCCATCAACTCTTCATCAATGCTTTAAATATGTCGATGATAAAGAAGAAGTTCACAAAGAAATTGCAGACCTTTATCCTTTCAAGGGCGTTGAAGCGTATTGCAACGACGCTCGTATGTATAAGGAAGAATTTATGAAAGTGGTATTGGCCATGGATACTGAAGAAGACCAAAAAGCAGTGCCCAATGACACTCTCATCATACTTGTCAAAGGACGCGTTTCTCATCCTCAATCTTCTAAACCACTGGCTATTCACTTGCCAGCCCAAAAGAAATTAGTTTATGGCGATCAAGATAAAATGGAGCTCACCTCTTCTGAGCCACTTGTTATCGACTTGCATCGTAATAAGGACAAAAAGCAGCTCACTTCTTCTGAGCCACTTGTTGTTGATTTAACTCACAATAAGGAAAAAATGGAGCTCACCTCCTCTGAGCCGCTTGTCATCGACCTCCGTCGTAACAAGCTTCCTCCACGTTCTTCTTCTTCCCCTCTTGTAATCAATCTGACCAAGCCTGCTAAGGCTAAAGGTCCTGCTGTAAATACAGATGTACAAATTAATGAAAAAGCATCTACTTTCCAGTATACTGATGTTATTTATCATACTAAATGCTATTTGGATATGTTAGATAGCTTCAAATCATTTACAATGGGAGTTGTACAATCTCTTCAGACAGAAGTCTTATTTGAAGATTCAGATGACTCTTACCGTATTATCCCTGCTCGAAAGAAAGGCGAAAGTCTAATACTTTTTAGTAAAGGACCAGAACAACAATTCAGCTATACGGATGATAGCAAGCTTAACGATACAGGACATCTTCAACTCCGTCGTTATAGTCAACAATCAAAAGACATCATCCATAAGATGGGTTATGACTTTAAAAATGGCCTCAACTACGGTAAGGGTAGACGAACTCCTATTCGTACGACTGTTCCAAAAGGAAAATCTGATATGTACTACAGTAAGATCAAAAGAGGTCTAGGATATGCTTCTCCTCCGATGTTATCCCCAGCAGTTTTCGACTCTGATAGCGAAGAACGTTCTAACTCTTCTGATTCCAGGTCATGGGATTCTGACACCAGCATTGGTGAAGTCCATCGGCTGATCGTATCTTCTAATATGGTCTCCGCTGAACTTCCGGAAAGCTATGATGAGGACATTGAAGAAAATCCTGAAACGGATCCTTGGGCTCAACAGATGGATAATCAATGGGTACTCCGATTTGAACAAAGAGAACCTCCTACTGAAGATCAACTAGTTTAAGTTGATGTAGGAGAAAGCGAGTCACCTCGTCCAATCTTCATTAGCAAGAATCTTCCAGAAGCAGATAAGAAAGAGTTGATTCTTCTCATTAAAGAATACCTTGACGTCTTTGCTTGGAGTTACGAAGACATGCCAGGTTTAGATCCCAAAATTGCTACTCACAAACTGAACATTCTGCCTAATGCTAAACCAGTCATACAGCAGCAACGACGATTCAAGCCTGAAATGATAGACGCAATTGATAATGAAGTCAAGAAGCTTATCGCTTGTGGCTTTATTCGAGAAAAACAACATCCTGATTGGGTAGCCAACGTTGTTCCAGTCCTGAAGAAAACTGGCAAAGTCCGAGTCTGTATCGACTTTCGGGATCTTAATGAAGCATGTCCGAAAGATGAATTTCCTCTCCCTATTACGGACATCATGATTGACAATACCTGTGGGTTCGAGCGAATATCTTTTATGGATGGATTCTCTGGATACAATCAGATCAAGATGAATCCCGAAGATGAAAAACACACATCTTTCCGTACTCCTCGGGGAGTCTACTACTACACAGTGATGCCATTTGGTCTCAAGAACGCTAGTACAACTTACCAACGGGCCATGAGTACCATTTTCAGAGAACATCTTCGTAAAACAGTCGAATGTTATGTTGATGATATCGCTGTTAAACGTCGTCTGAAAGAATATCATATCCAAGATTTGAGAACAATCTTCAATCTCATGCGCCAACATCAGCTCAAGATGAATCCCACCAAGTCATTCTTGGGTGTCTTTAGTGGCAAGTTTCTCGGCTTCGTTATTACCTCTAAGGGTATACACGTGGATCCCGAGAAGATCAAAGCCATTCAAGAGATGCGTCCTCCACGCAACCTAAAAGAGCTACGAGGATTCCAAGGTCGACTTGCGTACATCAGGAGGTTCATTTCGAACTTGTCTGGACGCTGCAGACCATTCACTCAACTAATGAAGAAGGGTGTATCTTTTATTTGGACTGAAGAATGTCAACAAGCATTCGACGACATCAAACAATATCTCATGAACCCATGAGTGTGCTAGGCTTCTTCATCAGTACCCGAAGAGGATTAACTCGGGATATGACATGAATGGTTTGACCAATGATATAATGCCTTGTCTTTTGAACGGCGAACATAAGGGCTAGACATTCTTTTTCAACCGGACTATAACAGTGTTCAGCACCAATCATAGTACGACTGAGTAGTAGATGGCTTGTTCATGACCTTCTTTATTCTTTTGGGCGAGTAAAGCACCCAACAAATGATCTATAGCACGGACGACGAATGGGTTACTACTGGCCCTCTATGGTATCAGATGCCATCGAATATACAAGAAAATGCCGAGCCTGTCAAATCCATGCAGATTTTATTCATCAACCTTCAGAATTTCTACATCCGACAGCCGCTTCTTGGCCTTTCGAAGCTTGGGGCATGGATATCATAGGTCCTATTAATCCTCCTTCTTCTAGAGGACATCGGTTCATTCTAGCAATAACGGACTATTTCTCCAAGTGGGCTGAAGCTATACCTCTGACTGAAGTCAAGACCAGCAGCGTCATCAACTTCGTCAAACACCATGTCATTTATCGATTTGGTATCCCTCGACGAATCATTCATAACAATGGACCTCAATTCATCAGCCAGAAATTCACAAGATTCTGTGATGATCACCGAATTGACAATGTCGCCTCGACTGCCTACAATCCTGCCGCTAATGGTTTAGCTGAAGCTTTTAATAAAACCGTTATCAAGCTCCTCAAAAAGTTTGTATTCACTAACAAACAGAATTGGAGTAAAAAGCCTGGCGAATGTCTATGGGCCTACCGAACTACGGTCCGCAACCCTACAGGTTTTATACCTTTCTTTTTGGTATATGGCTGTGAAGCTGTTCTTCCTCTGGAACTTCAAATTCCTTCTTTAAGGATTGCCATTGCTAATGAGCTCACTACAGAAAATAATGTTTTTCTTCGACTTCAAGAATTAGAGGCACTTGATGAGAAGCGGTTAATGGCTCAACAACATATTGAGTTATACCAAGCTCGCATTTCTAAGACTTTCAACCGTAAAGTTAAGGTCAGATCCTTTCAGCAAGGAGAACTTGTTTTAACAGTCAGACGTCCTATGACTATGACTCATATGAGCAAAGGCAAATTCGACGCAAAGTGGGAAGGTCCCTACGTTGTAAGCAAAGTCTTCTCAAATGGAGCTTATCAACTCTCAGAACTGGATGGACGAATTGCAATGATGCCTATCAAGGACAAGTTCCTTAAAAAGTACTATGTGTAAATGTAAATGCTTGTAAATCATCAGACAAGTTCAAGTTCATAAATAAAATTTTATTTCATCATGAATGATAGTACATGATATTAAGGAAGGTCACTATCATCCTTCTCTACGTTTGGACGCGGACCACTGTCGTCCTTTTCAAAAACACGGTCAGCAAAAGAACCGAGAACCTCCTTGCTGGAACCCACTAGGAACTTGCGAGCGGCCATCCTCATGGCTTCCTCTTCTTCGGTCCTTCCTGGTTCAAGTAGAAAGTCCAGGATGTCTCGCGGTGGCTTGGGTGCAGACGAACCTTCGCCTATTTCTGCCTCCTTTAACTGAACTGGATCGACATGACATTCATCAGTGCCCTTCTCAACCTTCGGGGCAAGTTCAGCCTTCTTGGGTGCATCTCCAGACGACATTTTTATGTTAGAAAAGTGGAAGTGTTCCTTTCTGCTAAATTTCTATTCTATTTATAGGCAGAGATTCTCCAAATAACGAAGCGACACATTCATCCGACGGTTCATCCGTTCATTCACATCCACTTGACGGTTATCACCTAACGGTTCATCCGTTCACATTCATCCGACGGTTCATCCGTTCATTCACATCCACTTGACGGTTCACCCGTTCATTTATTATCACCTAACGGTTCATCCGTTCGCATTCATCCGACGGTTCATCTGTTCATTCACATCCACTTGACGGTTCACCCGTTCATTTATTATCACCTAACGGTTCATCCGTTCGCATTCATCCGACGGTTTGCTCATTCATTCACATCCACCTAACGGTTGACCTGTTCATTAATTATTGTTTGACGGTTCATCCGTTCATTCATTTCCATCTGACGGTTTGTCTGTTTATTCCACCATTCGACGGTTTATCCGTTCCTTATGACGATTTATTTCGTTCACACCTTTTTGACGATTCATTTTCGTTCATTTAATCATTCCTATCAGTAACTTATCATTCTTGATTAAGTTATCTATTGAAATAATAATATTTAATATATTCTACTACGTCCATATTACCTCTGAGCAGATATAATGAATATAATTATTTTCTACAAAATCATCAAGAAATATATCATGTCTTGTACCTTTGAATATATTTTCTATCTCTATTATTTATATCTGAACAAGATATGCAACAAATAATGGAGCCACAGCAAAAATATCTTTTATTAATCGAAATATGAGATATTACAAAAACACATGTACTTCAAAAGACATAAAGATACAAAATGTTCCACTAAGACGGAGGTATTATCAGATTATCAATCTACTGCTTTAGAGTCTGCAGCCGTTCTTCACGAGTGGACATCACCCTCCTTCTGGCCTCTTCCATCCCGGTTTCTTCATTGAAAGTAGGCATAGCCACCATTCGGCGAGTAATCTCAGCATTATGAGCTTCCACGTACTCATCTCTCTCCTGAATCAGAGCATTGAATTGTTGGGTTGCAAGTTGATGATCAGCAACTTCATCTTCTAACTCCTTCTGGAGACGAGCAATCTCTTCCCTCAGCTCAACAGCTCTCTTCTCTTTTCTCTCAGCTATCAAGGTTACTGATTCCAGCTTGGAGTTATATTCAGCAGATTTTGTGGAGAAAGCTTCCAAAAGGTTCTGAAGATTCACCCTTTCAATGTCAGCTGCTTGAGCCAGTTGTTCGAATTCTGCCTGCACTAGAGACTCTACGTCTTCTTGGTTGAGCTCTTTATAGTTTTTGATGGAAATCTCTAACTCATTCAAAATATGATCCAGTAGAGTGGCCTGAGCCTCATCACCTTGTTCCCGGATAGCCTTTACTAAGAGAGAGGTTGGACCTCTAACCATGAAAAAATCAGTACCCTCTTTTTCCATCATTCTATTTACTAGAGGTCCCAATGATTCAAAAAAGCATCTGGTAAATGATTGGATCACAAGATTATTAGTTGCTATAGCACCAGGAGTTGCAACTACTCCTGTTGATGACGAGGCCGCAGGATGTTCAATCTCTCGCGTCTGGACAGCAGGCTCTTTGAATAAAGGAGCCAAAGTGGAGCTAGTTGCCCCTCCTAGTTGTTCATCTGTAAAAGTAAAAATTGTCATCTTGCCTGTTGTCTGCTATTGTCCAAGAAGATTAAAGATGTAAACTGTCTTACCATGGTTGAATCCAGCAATGAGCCTATCATCTGATGGAATAGACTCTAGCCTAGCAGAAGTAGCTTCAGCCATAACAGCTTGGCTACTGCCCGCTTCTGAACCACAGGATAAATGATGACTGCTACTAACAATCACCGTCGTTATAGGCACTATGTCTGTGCACGTCGGAGGTGCTAGAGGAGTCTCAAGATCTGTAGGAAATACAAATAAAGACATTAGCTATCAATCTATTTAAGAGGAGATTGCTAATTTCATTTTATACCTTGAGGACCAGTGGCGGGAGTTTCTTTCGGAGCTTCTTCATCTGCTGCTTTTTCTGGAGATACTTCTACCTCAACATCCTCTTCAGGATTTAAGGTATCAGCGACGTTTTCTGGAGATGCTTCTACCTCAACTTCCTTGTTAGGATCTAAGGTATCATCGACAGCATTAGGAGATATATGCACTTCATCATCCCTTTCAAGATCTTGCATATATTCATCAATATTCTCAGACGAAAAGCTCTCCTCATCTTCATCTTCTTTTGGTGCATTCGCGCTGGTAGTTACAGCTTGGTCACAATAGTTCTCCAGAGGGCTGTAGCTGTAATCTTCTAGAGCCGCAATCACTTCACGATCTTCCTCTTCACGGAGGGTCCTAGGAGTAGGAGGAAGTTGAGTCGTCTCCACAGCAGGTGGAAGAGATCGTACAACATCTTGCTCTTCCTCCATGATACTTCCTCTGGGCTCTTCGGCCTCAGTTCTCGGATCAGGATCTTTCCTCTGCTCGATCTCTTCCCTATGTTCTGGACTAGGAGTTTTATTCCTAGGCTCTGAAATAGGAGTGGGAGATGGCAAAGTGAATCCCGCTGCAGCATCCACTACCATTGAAGACGGGGCTCGATTTCTTCTTTGGGCCAGCTTCTTTCTTTTCAGAGGCCTCTCAGGGCTCTCTATATTTACAGTCTTGACTTATCTTTGGACAGAGGTCGGTGTGGTAGCCTCTTCTTGCTGAATTGTCTCGGCCAGCTGTCGAGATTGAGATCTAGTGGTAATCTTTTCAGAAGAATGATTTAAGATCAATTTCTTCTTTGCTGCCGGAGCAGGAGGCTCTTCTCTTCTCCTCTTCTTGGCTGGAGATTTGGCCACCTTCAAAGAGATACGTAGTGGCACGTTAACTTCTTGAGGGAACATAACGACCCTTGAAGCTTCCAAGGGCGCATCTACTGGCTCATGTACCTCATCATTTCCTATGAGCGACATGACGACTCCTTCCCTCTTCAATCTTGTTGAAGATGCGAAACTATCCGCGAGATTAAAATTCTCAGCAAAGGTGTTCGAAGATGTATAGAATACTGAGTATGTAAATAGCATCCGGGGGCCATGATTGCTATTTACTGGCATCGATAATGTTACTTTCGTATCTCGAGCATTATAATAAGCTCATGCTCGGGCCCCATCTATCAAAAAACCCTTTCCTTGAAGGCACGTGATAGCATTTCCCACATAGAATTGGTCGTACCCGAACTGTCGAGCAAATCGACTGGGGAGATATGGCTCTAAATAACATTCATCTTCAAACCAATACACCAAATGGGACGGTCGAATTGTCTTCAACCACTCAAAAGCTGCACGGCTCAAAGGTTGCATCTTCGAGTCAATCATATTCATCGGCATTTGTTCGTATCCAACAGGAGGATGGGTGCAATAAAAGTTCCATCCTTTGCTCAGGTTCAGAGCATATCTACAATCTCTCAGAGCAGTGAATTTCCACTTACTATGAGAGTATCTCCTCAAAAAGCTGCAGTCGACCGGTCCCATGCCTGGGTCCATCAAAGTAGGATGATGAAGGAGCAGCCACCCAAATAGATATGTATACGGTAATTCCAACCGAAGAAATTCTTTTTCACCCTTAGATTTCAGCATCAGATCGACGTACAGACGAAGACCGGCATTCAACTTACAAGTCATCGCTGACAAAAGATCCATCTTATAGCCGAAGACTAATCTAACGGCAGCAAAGAGAACACCGCGATGGAAGCGGTCTACGGCACTGGATCCCGGGACTACAAACCGACAGAGCAAATACGTCAGAAACCCTGCTAATTGGGCTTCTTTTGACATAGATCTATATCCTACTCTCAAATAACTTTCGAGAGTATCTCCTTTCTTTAAAGGAGGACATTGATAATCATCCTTCATCTCTTCATCAAAATCGCCACTTTCTTCCATCAACTTCATCACTTCTGTGTTGCTTAATGGTCTAAAGAATTCAGGATAGCATCTATCATGTTCCTTGGTCTTCGGTTCTTTAATGTGGTTAAGGAACAGATAAGGTAACCATTTTGAGGAATAGCAGGTATTTGGTGTAGCACTTTTGTAGAACAGAGAACAGATTTTATAATGACATAACAGTTCCTCGAAGACTGCTATCATTTCTGCGTTCTCTTTCCGGAGTCTGTCCAACTCATCATTGGTTGGGACAAATTCTTCATATGGGACATCCTCCATTGGCATCCTCCATTGGCAAGTAGGAGATGTACTGCATCTCATGAAGTGCAAACCCGATTTCTCCGCCAGGGGTCATGAAGGTCCCTGTTCTGTAATTGTACCTCTCTGCTAGAGCCAAGAACAGATACGGGTTAGGAGCAAAACCATAGACAGTGGCATGCACTGCTTGGTACAAGTAGATTTGCTGGAGTTTGTTTTCAAACTTAGTCAGAATCCAGTTTGCTATGCAGTTCCATCTCTTAAAATCTGGATTCACCAATCCAGTTAATCTGATGTCCTGCTCAGGATATTTTCCTTCGACCTTCGCAAACTCATTTACAAAAATTGGAGTTCTGACGGGCAATAACAAGGAAGAATTCTCCGGCGGAATACAACCGGGTTTCAGACCTCTCAACAAGACACTGTACCGTTCTGAGGAACTGTAGAACATATCCTTCTTGCTCGGCCCCTTCTTCACAAAAATCCTTCCTGGACGGGCATCTTGAAACGGTGTAAGGTTCCATTCCATCTTCCTCGGATAGCTCGCATGAGCATACCGGGATAAGGGGAGGCAGCGGGAAATATCTGGTATCGAGAATGACCTATCCATCTGATGGACAATCCTTTCTTCCATCCTTGGTCTCGGTTGAGAACTTTTCTCAAAAGCTTCGCCGAATAGGAATAATGGCTTCTTGTGTATGACAGCGTCTGCTGATTCCAGAGGTTGTCCATTCATCAAATATTGCAGTGTCTCATTATCTTGGGATATCAAAATGGCCTGACGGGAGGTTGGCAGATCATATTGAGGATAATGCACATGTGATAGGTCAACTTTATATTCTGATTCTGAAAGGGTCCATACGAAGTTCTCATATTCTGGATCTTCTCTAGTATTAACTGCATCAGACAGAGAAAACAAAAAAATTCAGTATAAGTCAAGTCAAAGATTCAGTTTGCGCAAATATTAGATTGTGCAACATCAAATTGTGCAACATCAAATTACGTAATATCAGATTGCACAAACAAACAGTCATCAGTTTGCGCTGACAGTCTCGCACAAATCAGCAAGTTGCGCTAACTTTTGTCAGCGCAGTTCAACCGATTACGCAGAGAGTTGTCCTTCATAAAAATGAAGAATGAACTGATTTGTGCAACCAGAACCCTAAAAAGGGTGGCGCAGTATGATCACATCTCTAAAAAGAGATGGATTCTGAAAGAATAAGTGAAATCAAAACCCTAAAAAGGGTTTTGATTAGGTCATCTACCTATCATCGTTGGATGAGCAGTTTCGTGACGAGAAGCACGTTGCGCAGCCCTAGTCGATGATTCGGCGGGGGCCTTGCCCTTAGCAGCAGCGGAGGATCGTCGGGGAGCCATTGAGATCGTCGGAGAAGAAAGGAAAAAAGAGCTCAGAAATTTTTCTCTCAAGTGCACGAAGAAAGCAAGTAAAGAACACTTCGAAGAAATTGAAGAGCTATTTATAGTTTTTCGAATTGAAACGGCCGTCTTAGATTGCGCCTAAAAATGGGGCTAATCCCTCAGATTGTGCAGACAGCTCACTACATGCGCAAATTGATTGCAATTTCAAAATTCAAAGTATTTCGAAATTTTGAATAAGTTCAACTTTCGAAAACTTTGAAGGGGGTCTTGTAGGTCCTAAAAAATCAAGTTGCACACATCAACAAAGTCATGAAGATCAAGAAATGACTCTTTCAAATGAACTGCACAGACATCAGTTTGTACAGCATACAGATTGCGCATATTAGATTGCACACACTACCAAGCGCGCAGGCTGACGTGGCAGATCATCATCATTACCTGACACAAATCAAATCTTCTGACAGCTGACAGTGCGAAGAACGAGGCGACCATTCGTTTAGTCGTGCAGTACGACGTTCGAGGACAGCTGGCAGCGCAATCCATATTGGTGCAATCTATGTTGGCGCAATCCATTCCTGCGCAGTCCAAGTCTGCGCAATCCAAAACCGGCGTAATTCAGTGTACGCGTTCTATCAACACAAATGACAAAATACACGTGGCATTCATGCCATCAATTGCTCATTTTGTGGCAACCATCTATGCACGATCATGCGCATTTCAATCAAATGATGCCATGTGTCCAAGACAGTTGGCCTATGATCCAGCAACTACCTGTGCAGTCCATTGTTGCGCAATCCAACTGCTGCACAATCTATCATGCGTAGTCCAGAATAACTAAAAGTTAGTTATTTTTCAGAACTCTATAAATAGAATTTCATGTCTCCATTCAAGGGGGATCAATAATCAATAATCAGAGATCAGATTATAGAGAGATCAGACTTCAAAGTTCAGAGAGTTCAGGAGTTCTTGCCCAAGTGCTGCTACATTCTTCCGAGGCTTTTGCCTTCAACTTCAGAGGCTTTTTGCCTTCAAATCCAGAGTTGTCTTCAACTTCAGAGGTTTCGTCTTTAGAGTTCACATCGTCCAAGGGATAAAGCAAACGTCATCTAGATTGGATTCCTACAGTTGTACTTTCCCAGAATTCAAATTGTAATCTTTTATAAAGTTTGTATCAATAAAGTTCTTCAACTTTTGTTTTTGCAAACAATCATTGCCTGACCTTGTCCTCTGGCTGCGGTTCTCCTATGCTGGAAACCTCTCTGCCTGCTCTGCACTTGAGCCTGGGTGTACTGCTGCTGGTTCTGCTGCTGAAATGCCTGGGCCTGAGGCAACAATGGCCTCGGGTACTGCTGCTGCATAGGTGCTGGTCCCCTAATCGACGGACTGGTTAGGTTGGAAGAGGACGAACTACCCCTATTCGGGCAGGCTCCTATCTTGTGATCTGTCGCTCCACAAGCCAGGCACAATCCCTGCGCCCTGCGACAATCTGCCACCACGTGCCCTGGCTTTCCGCAATGAGAACATCCTATCGCAGAAGTCGGCTTCTTCTTCTGCTGCTGTGGGTACGTCGGGGTTGAATGTTGAACCGACGTCACTGAGGCCGTCCGCCTCGGAGTTCCAATGGTCAAACCCCTAGCTGCCGGGGCTAGAGCTGATGATTGGTGCATCTGATTGTGGGACCGCTTCCTACCTCCGGTCCTATCCACGATCCTCTGGAAGGTGTACTCATGCCTCCTAGCTGCCCTCAATACTGCATCGAACGTCTGGTGCTCGAACTGCTCAACTGCCAACAAGATCTCCAAATGCAGTCCCTGCTGGAACCGCTGGGCCCTATCAAACTCGGTCGCCACCAAGGTGGGGGCAAACCTACTGAGTCTAGAAAACTCAGAAGCATAACCGTCGACCGTCCTGTCTCCTTGCTTCAAGTTGGTAAATCTCGTCTATAGGTCGTACCGAGCTACAGCATCAAAATACTTCGTCTGGAATCTTTCTCTAAACATCGCCCAAGTAACCGGCGCCGCTAATCCTACGACCTGCGCCGCCCACCAACTACGAGCTAAATCCAGCAACTGTAGGCGTACCACCGCCACCTTCTCATTCTCAGGTGTCCTAGCTGCTTCCAGAACCACCTCGGTATCCTGAAGCCAAGCGTCCGCGGCAATCGCATCTTCGCTGCCGTCGAAGAATGGAGGGTTCAAGCGCTTGAAGCTGTTGGCCGCGCTGTTCCCTGGATGACTGCCTCTGGTCAAAGCATCTGCCACTGCCTGGTGCAAGGCGTCTCCTCTACGATCCTGGGAAGCTATCAAGGTCCTGATGAGACCTACCAAGGTGCCATCATCAGGCTCGGCAGGTCGAACGGGCTGAACTGGGGGCTGTCCTCCAGAAGGTACAACTCTAGAGGCTACTCTGGAATGCTGGGCTTGATCTCCGGGTTGCTGCTGGTCCACGGGAAGTGCTCTACTTCGTTGATCGGCGGGGTCAGGTACAGTGCCGCTGAAGAAGACGACATAGGGAACAATAAGGAAGGACCAAGACAGATCAACGATACAAGCCCATGATCAGGGCAAAAATCTAGAGATTCGGAGGATATGAACAGAGATCAAGGACGAGTACTGATTGAGACATCTATCCGGTAAACCCTCACATATCTTGATTTACAAGACCTGCATGGGCCACCACTTAAACCATGTGACGCCCCAGAACCAGAATACTGGAGAGCGGGGGCGTACATAGCCAGCTACGTATATTGAAATGGAATCTACCTCGCTATACGGTCACGGCTGTCTAGATATATGAGGGTTTAACTACAAGCCAACAGTCTCCTATGGTCATGAACAAGCCTATTGTCTCAATCTCAAGCAAGCAATAATAGTTACAAGATGTCAGAGCACCAAATATATAATAGCAAGGCATCCCATACATTACATATTGGATGATCATGAAGCTAGTCGTACAAAATGTCAAGACTAGCAAGAGTTCAGTCATACATGATCAACCCTAGGATTTGTTAATTATGTTACGGCCCGTAGGCAGACAGTAAGTAAATATGCATCGAGCTAACAGGTGCTCGTCGGCTAAACGCCTTAAAAGAATAATTTTATAATATAGTGAGCGAATCAAAATGGAAAACCCACTCGTAGCCCGGGTTCCTTCTAGTCGCCACCATTGGGCTGGAAGTTCGGTAGATCTTCGGGAGCTGCTCCAAAATCTGGCCACACAAAACCAGCTGGGTCAAACCCCAGAAAGAGCAAGTGCCACAAAGGGGGCCACGAAATAAGAACGAAAGCCAGCATATCAGATCATAAGAAAAAATAAAAGAAAAGTACCATTAATAAAGAGTGCAACAGGACAATAACGACTAGGGACGTGGAACCATTCCGGAAGCCAGTTTACAACCCTTAACCAAACAAGGATCGGGGTTGTACCCTTCGCCTGAATAGCACCTTGTCTCTACCCATTTATTGTTGAGATAAGTAAAACAAACATGCTCAGGAGAAACCCGGTACTGGAACTAGACGAAGACCTAGACAGGGCTGGACACCATCCATTCACAAACGGCCAAACAAATACTACGGCTTACTACTTAACTAACTAGGGTTATCATATACATAATTACTAACAAGGTGCAAATGAGAAATTCCCAGTCCCAAGCCCTGCAGACTATCCAGTTATCCTTTTGCGGGTTGAGAGTATGGTTGGGTACATTGCACGGGAGACAATGTACCCTTAGGTGACTTAGAGGGTGCAACACATGACAGTGTGCTGGAAATGTGCCCTACTCGTCGGCAGGCTACAAGTCCATTTAAAGTGCCTAGATAACGAGATCGCCTGTGACTGGAAATTCTCTATGAGCTATAGTTTGATCTAGTAATTAGCCTAATCCATATTCAGTGCGAATCCCTGACCATGGTAACCAGGGAGTCACGTCCTAGACATGATGCAAGATAAGACAAGACAAGTGGATTGCACGAAGCAGCAAGAATGAACACCCACGGTGTCAGAGTTGGTTATATGAGTCATGTTGCCATCGCAACAGCATCAAGTCAAGTCAAGTTACAAGTCATGAGTGCACCACCACGGGCCACTATCAAGTTATCCAGTTACAAGATTAATCATGAATCACAGTTTACAAGTTAAGAGCGCACCCCATCGGGTCACTACTAAGAAGATCATAAATACTAGGATCATAATTACAGAAATCACGAAAACCGTACTAGTCATAAGCAAAACTCCAAAACCGTGCCAGGTCATGTTGGGTCAAGACAGTCGTGTTGTGTGGAACAAGATTTCAGAACTCCAATCCACAAAAGAAGCCAAGCCCAAGGAAAATAAACCAAACCATCATGGGCAAGCAGACTGTGCTAAGGTTCCTGGGGTCGGGTTGCGCTAGGGTCAGATTGCGCTAGGGTTGAGCTGCGCTGGAGTGAGCTGCGCAGGGGATCGGGTTGCGCTGGGGTGAGCTGCGCAGGGGATCAGGTTGCGTTGGAGAAATGAACTACGCTGGGGACCGGTTTGCGCTGGGGTGAGCTGCGTAGGGGATCGGGTTGCGCTGGGTGAGCTGCGCAAGGGATCGGGTTGTGCTGGGGAGTGAGCGCGGTTCACCAAAGGGCGTCGAGCGCCGGTCAGCCCAGCGCTAAAGAGCGCTGGCCGAGGAAGGGTGGGCGCGGTTCAGCCCAGCGCTAAAAAGCGCTGGCCGAAGTCTTCTTCTCCAGCAGGCCAAGAGGGAAAACCCAAGAACACCAAAATTCCAAACTTCATAACTTGGCCAAATCAAAACGAAATTTAGATTTTCAAAGTTCTATCTTGTGTAAAATTTAATTCTCTTCCACATGAAAACCTAAAAATAAGCAAAAATCTAAGTTTAATAGATCAAAACCAAGAAAATCCGAAAATGGTTAAAACTTAGATCTAGCAAAATGGAGACTCCAAATCACAAAATGCCAAGTTCTAATGTGATTCACCATGGCCTAATCTAACTAATGGACAAATAAAATAGGGTCCTATTTGGTGGCAAGGTGCACTTGTCTATGGACGTTGGGTGTTGTGTGGAAGAAGAAAGAAGAAGATGGAGAAAATTAATGGAAGAGTAATGAGGAGAGAGAAAGTTAGGTAGGGTTTTAATGAGGGAGGGTGTGTTAGGTTGAGGGTGGAGTTTAACTAAGGGTAGTCCAAAGCAAAGCAAACCAAATCATCTCCATAAAGAATAAAACCACGCCAGGTCCAAAGACTCAATTTACGAGAAAACCGAAATCCGCAAGTCGAGCCAAAATACAATTACAGGCCAGAATCCGAGAAAATAAAATACAGGTCAGAAATACATATGGGCCTAATCAAAAATACGTATTCCGAAATACGGATATTACACGGGGGGTGGGGGGGTGGGGTGGTACAGATCACTCTCTTTCCCATCTTTCTTTAAAACCACTTTATTTCTCATTCTTTTTTTTTTTTCACTTTTCTTCATTTCCTCTTAACTTTATTCACTCTTCTTCTTGATTGTGCTAACCTATAATATCTAGTATTGATCTTGAGATCAAGGGTGTGATTTCTAAATCCTTCTAGGGGGAGAAGTGGAAGATTAGGCTTAGAACTTGGACCTAGGCAAGTACATATTGCCATTGTGAATGAAATCTAAGTTTTCTTTTGTTTTGATTCCTATGTTTTATGTCACTTAGTTTTATCCAAAAAAATGTATACATTTATTATTTATCATGGTTTAACATGAATACGAAGAGCGTTTATATTATTTTATCCTAGGGTTTAATTTAGGTTAGAAACTTATGATACTATGGTGTAGTTATAAGATGTTATTGTGATACTAGGTTTTTATCCTTAAACATAGTCCTATATGTTGTAGGAGACCTACCCCTAGACTCGTTACTATATAGAATTCCAATGGTGGTGATTGGGGCATATTTTTAGCCCCCAAAAATCATTTTTTGAGCTGTGTCTTCACAATATTTGTGCAGAAAGTATACCTTTAGTATATCACTACCGGTGTATTGTCGGTATACTAATTTGGTAGGTTTTGTCCGAAAAAGGTTATATTTTGAAATGGATATTTTTTGGTATACCGTTACCGGTGTATCGTCGGTATACCATTGGCCTACTCTTTTTATGATAGCTATGGTATTGTGTATAAATTCACGGAGTATGTGTTTAGTTCTTCCTGAAACCTTGTCCTAGTGGTTTTCTACTATTCCCTAGCTTATGTACTTGATAGCTACTTAGCTTTGAATTGGTGATACATGTCATCCTACAATGAGCATTATAGTAATTCTGATTATTCGACCCGCGATATTACTCGGTGGATTTCTTATGAACCAATAGGTCCTAGAATTGTGTTATGCTGGGCAGTATATCTACTATCCGTATCCCTGGCTTGATATCCTTGATACCAAAAACTAAGGAAATATTGATGTTGAATCTTAGAATAATTTATTGCTTGCATGTAACTATTTCTGACCTAGCGATGCTATATCCTTGATAATTACTATCAACTTACCTTTTGAGGTATATATTGGTTCTGTTATCGCATAGAGGTGCTCCTGTTACTTGTGCACTACAATGCTATTTCCTGTTTTATATACACTAAGGTGCTATCTTATGTTCTAGTTACATGTATACTCATTATATTATTCATGTACGAATACCACAGTAGTTAGTCAGTAATCATAGAGAAGAACTGTAGAAGGATATGTGAGTTGAATGTTGTATCTATGTTCATAATGAATCAAGTTTGGAACCCTCATTGTAACGCCCCAGTCCCAAAATACATAAGACTAGGAACGTAGCATGCCAGCCGTATAATAAATATACGTAAGTTGTAAATGTAGTATAACCATGACAACTAGTCTCATCCACAAATATCAAAGAATAATGATATAAATCAACTATAAATTGTCTTTGTACAATAAGTTGGACGGAGACAAATCCACTACCAACTATGAAAATAAATACATAGCAAAATAAAGAGTTTTGGCAAGCGAAGCAAGGACGATCTAAGACACGTCATCTTTGAAGGAATGGAGAAGATCACGATCTCAGCTAGAATACCTGCGGAAGACAAGAACACACACCTGGAGAGATAACCAGGTCCTCAGAGGGACGTAACAAGATACATAATATCATGCCATATAAACTGAATAAATACTGCTCAATAATAAGTCAATCAGATCATAACATGGTCCAATACTCCACTCTTGAATTAGCGCACCATCGCCCCAACCAAACTAGGATAGGAGATGACATACTAAGTCACGATGAAGTATCTTTCCAAGTCACGAATCCAATATGGTATCCGGACCACAATAGGGTTCAGTACCTTCGCATTGGAGTAGTGAGCCACACCTATAACCAAACAAGGACAAGATGTGGCAAACTAGTCCACGACAAGTTACTGTTCCAAGCCACGGTCAGATGCAAGTACCCAAACCAAGAGTACTCGTACCTAACTGATAAGGAGCATAACCAGTCTAAGTGTATGCAGTTTTAAGAACATCCTCCAATGTATGGGCCCTGGCTAAAATGGGATTGGCATGGTCCCCCCTTGGGGTACCAGAGGCCCAATCAGTAAGAGCATGACGTTTCGAAGAACGTCAGTGGCCGTCAGTAAAATAAGGGTTACCTCACACCGTATCTCCAACGGAGCATCCGGATCACAAAAGGGAAGTGTATAGTATCCCATACACTAAGGAATTGTCCTCCCCGTCTAATGCCTACTATGTCGTATCCACAATACAGAACCTCTATTAACCGCTAAGTCAAACTAATCATGCAAACACTATTAGCGGTTAATCCTATCGCACGGTTTATACGTACTGGTGGCCATCCAGTCACACATGTTCGAGTTTTATATGCAACTCGCAACAATGTGGTACAAATGTGTCAAGGCCTATGAATGTAACATACAAAGGGTGGTCCCTTAAATCTAAGTTCAATGTGTAAGAAAATAGTACATAACCGAAAATAGAACCGAACAGTAAGATTCTATCAAATTATGCCATGTATCACAGTTTATTTTGCAAAAAGTAAATAATAAGTAAATGTATAAAATATGAGCTACAATAAATAAACAGCAAATGACAAGGTGTCTTGCCTGAGGTCCTTGCTGGTAAAACCAAAAATTCTGTTGGGTACATAATAGTCACAGGACTACACAAGATGAACTCAGACGATGTGACAAACTTCTAAAATAAAAACCAAATATAAAATATTCTAGAAAATTTTTAGGAAAAATATATTATGTGTATTTTTCCGTCAGCATTCTGAAACTTTAAACGGTTCACGATTCTGATTCTTAGTTCTCCCAGAATCTCGAAAACGCTAAAACGTGTCAGATTTCGGACAACTGGTACTCCACAAATTTTCTAGAAAATTAAGTTCAAAATTTATGAAAATAAATTTATATTCAGAAAATATACTTCAATACGATTCCAACAAAAAAACTGGAGATCAAACAGAGTCCGAAATTGGGAGTTATGGTTATTCGAAGTTGCTACAACCTTTAAAAATTGAGGCTGAATTTATGACGAATTTTGGACTTAGTTATGACAAAAAAAGAGAGAAATTTTGACAAGGATGGTTATATATATATATATATATATATTGGCTAGCAATTAGCTAATTATGATAGGATTAGAATTAAATCAATAAGGATAATTAGGATTACCAACTAATTTGGATAGGAATATGATTGGTTTAAATGAGAAACGATCTAATTAATGCTAGATATGATTCCAATAGGATAAGAATTGCTAATGGATAAGTCTTTCCATAAATTTAAATCAAATACATTATTAAAAATAAATTAATTTGGTTGCAATCCTTTAAATGATCACCATAATAATTTTAAGCATTATTCTATATTATCAAATAATTCAAATCATATGAATCCAAATCCAAATCAAACTCAAAATAATAACTTTAAAATAATATTTAATATTTATCAAAACAATTTAAATCATATAATGATAAATCTTTAAATCAAATAACATTTCAAATCTAGATTAGACAAATTGTAATGCCACAATTAGTCCTCGTAAGTATTTTAAACAATATTTTAATTATCAACATAATTTAAAGTATAGTTTCTAACCACCAAAATAATTTAAATAAATTCAAATATAATCAAATAACTGATTATCATATTAAAATAATACTCTATGTCATTAAATATTATAAAACATACTTTTATACATCCAAATCTTTATTTAAAAATAAATAGACAAAAACCTTTTATTGCTCATTTTTTTTAAAACCAATTTTTAGAAGACCAAAAATAATAACAACATATTTTATATTTCAAATAACAAAATTCGAGAACATTTTTTTTAGAAAACATTATTTCAAACCATTAACTTGAAACTAGTTTTCTATAGCAAAAATAATCCCAAAATATCTTTTACAAAATTTCGACAAAAATTACTTTTAAACACAATAATTAAAATATATAGAAATAATTTTAAAAAATTTGGGAAGAGGAGTTACAAATCTACCTACCTTAGAAAAAATTTTGTGCTCAAAATTTAAGGACTACTAGGATAGACGGACTTGGTTGATCGGTAAAAAGATAGTAAGAATTTATGATAAGAGAAAATAGATGGAAGAAAAAAGAGAATTTTTTTAATGAGAACGTTAATCAATTTGGGTGAAAATAGAAGAAGTGAATGTATATGGCTTCATGTGCACGGAAACGATGCACATACACATTTGTAGGTTGAGAAAATTTGGAGAGAAATTTGTGTGAAGAAAATAATGGCAAACTAACATATAAATAGGGTGAAATTTTTGGTTAGATAAGGATTATGATTGTTTAAATCCCGCTTGATAATTCACAATTAATTTAGCCGTTTTTAAAACCAATTCAACCAATCCATAAAAAAACTAAACATTCTTTATTTTTATTTTAAACTATTTAAATCAAAATTAGAAAAATTAATTTTCTAATTTCAATAATCCTGAAAATTAAATAATTAAATCTAACAAATTTTTAATTATCTTTTTATAAATAGTAAAAATACAAAAATAATTAATTTTAAAATTTATGATAATAAATACTTAAATAGTTGAAAGATCTCTTTGCAAACAAATAAAATAAATTACAATTAGTTTTCAAAAATCAAAATATACATGAATTTAAATTCATGTACCTCGCATGCGAATAGAACATATTATTTACAAAAATATTATTTTCTAACTTATCATAAATACTTGTATAGCGAGTAAAAATAGTTTTAACGTAGTAGTAAAATAAAATCAAGTTTGAAGAATCTATGGATATAAAAATATTTACCTGCTATGATATTGATCCACAATAGTTATTTTCAATAAAAATATTTGTAATTAAAACTTTTGTAAAAAGAATTTTAAATACTTCGTATATACGGATTCGCTCTAGACATACGAATACCAACATAAAATAATTATCAAAATAAACAAAAAAAATTATAGTGAATTTTAGGGGGTTTACATCCTACCCAACTTAAAAGAATTTCGTCCTCGAAATTAAGAAATAATTACATAGGCAGGGTTGAGGAGTTAAAAAAGAGTTTATCCATATGGAAACACGATAAAATGATTGATCGAGGCAAAGGAACGACGTTTAATCAAAACACACAATTAGAAAATCATGATTTAGCTAATAAATCATGGACATAGTTGTTGACACAAAGTCACAGTCAACCAAATATTGATAACATTGACTAAATAATACTTGTGATAGTTCAATATGACACACGACGACTATATTCTGCTCAAGCCAGACGACAGCTCAGTTGTGCAAATACAAGTAGTTTTCGCGTCTGTACTTTTATATTTATTGAGTCTACAATGATTGTAAGCTGAGTTATGCTGGGCTCTTGAGACTCAACCCACAACCTATCCAAAATCCATAAAGCTCTACATCTAAACTTGCCCATTGGACCCTTGGCCCAATTCTATGCTCTGGAGACAGAGTTCGGGCCGAACTCTGCCTCCACACAGAGTTCGGGCCGAACTATGTCCCCTAAAAATCAGCACCCTAATTTTTAGGGTTGGCTGCTTGCTAGTTGTCCAACGGCCAAATTTTTAAAAATTCCTACCAGAATTCTGGCCGAATTATGCCTGTTAAAAACCTATAAATAGGCCAAGAATTCTCTCATTTTTAATCATCCAATCTTCTCTTCTCTTCTCTCTTAAGCTCAATATAAGCCATACCCTTCTCATCTACTAGCCACAAGTTTCCTAAGTCTCGAGTGCTCAGCATCTCTCAGTTAGGAGTCTTGTGCAAGAGTTCAAGAAGTAGCTTAGAAAATTCCAAGTATCGCCACTGTGATCCATTGTAAGAAGTTGACGTGCTCTTCTGAAGTAAAGACACGGGGTGTAAGTACTATTTCACAAATAGTGGATTTAATCTTGAGCTAGAGTTCTCAGGCCTGGACTAGTCCTCCATGAGGAAAACCAGGTTAAAATCGGCTGTGTTTGCGTATGCTCTCTTGCTCCTTATTTATTTTCTGCATTTACTATGATTAATTTTAGATCGTGAAAGAGTTGATTTTTAATTGGTTATTTTTGCTATAACTCTATTCACCCCCTCTAGAGTTGCCATCTGTTCTTCAATTGGTATCAGTGCCCTGTTCTCTTTACAAGGACTTACATCCAAGAGCTGATCCATGGCAACCACACAATCTTTGATTTCCAATCACGGTGAAGGACAGTCCACTCATAGGCCTCCCATATTTGATGGAACTAACTACACGTATTAGAAAACAAGGATGAGTTTTTATCTCAAGTCGCTAGACTTTGACCTGTGCACTATCATCACTGACGGTTACAAAAAGCCCGCTAGAATAGTTGTAAATGGCGATCTCGTTGAGAAATCACATGACAAATATTCTGAAGAACAGGCAAGTCTAGACGCGAGAGCTATTAATGCTTTATTATGTGCTATAAACAGGAATGAGTTCAACAGGGTATCCACATGCACCACATCCCACGAAGTATGGAAGCTTCTAGAAGTGACGCATGAAGGAACCACCCAAGTCAAGGAATCAAAGATAAGCCGTCTCACTCAAGAATACGAGGCTTTCAAGATGAAGCCAAACGAGACGATCACGCAAATGTTCACAAGATTCCTCGACATCATCAACCCCCTGTCTTCGCTTGGGTAGCAATATTCAAATCACGAGAAGATTCGTAAGCTACTTAGGGGCTACCAAAAGTTTGGAACCCTAAGGTGACAGCCATCATAGAAGGAAATAATCTCACAACCATGTCTATGGAGACCTTGATGGGAAAGCTAATGACTCATGAGCTTGACCTCAAGGACTTCGAAGAGCCTGCTCCTAAGGCTAAGGAGATCGCACTTAAAGCTCACCAACGGTGGGCTGAACCCGAAGAGACGGATGATAACAACTCAGAAGACGATGATCAAGCCCTCATGGTTCGCAACTTCAAGAGATTCCTTCGCTTCAATCGAAGAAAAAAGGAACCACAAGAAGATGAAGAAGAAGAGCCAACTTGCTACGGTTACAAGAAGACGGGACACGTCCGAAAAGACTGTCCATTCTTAAAGAAAAGAAACCGCTATGAAAAGCCACACAAGAAGACCTCCTCAAAGAAATATGCCAACACAAGCATTTGGCATGAAAGCGAAGCTAGTGACTCCGAGGAAGAAAAGAACTCTCCTCAAGATACGGCTAATGTGTGCCTAATGGCGACGTTCGACAAGGTATCAAACGAAACTCTTGACGACTTCACTTTTGATGAACTTGGCGATGCTTTCACCGATTTACTTAGTGATCATAAAAAGGTCATTGGTAAATACAAACAAGCCAAGGATAAAATCAAAAGTCATGAAGTCGAAATATAAAGACTTTCTCTATTACTTAATAATATTAGAGACACTACACCCACGGATGTCACTGATGAGGTATCTAAGCTTAAAATAAGCTTACATGATGCCGAGGCACGTATTGAGCAACAAACACAAGAAATCACAACCCTCAACATGGAGCTTGCAGAAGAAAAGAGCAGACACAAGATTACTATTACTAAGATGCATGGTTTGAATGCTAAGATTACTGAATTGCAAGCTGTCTCTAAGAAACTAGAGACTAAATTAGGAAAACAGGTTGCTCAACCTCAAACCCAATCACATGAGACACACACAATGCATGACACAACTCATACTAGTCAACCACGTCATCCTCATGCTGCTCACAATCATGCTTACATGTACACACACTTTCACAAAGGACACAAACCATATGTACGTAGAAATAATCATCATATGTCACAAAAACATCATGCTACACATAGATACAATCATCACCATGTTGCACAAAGACACAATCAACATCACTCTATATATAGACAATATCATCATGCCATGCCATATAAACAATATCACAATGCCACTCCACATAGTCATCATCACCATGCTGAATCTACATATCATCACACTTCTCCTTATTATTCTGCTTATAGATATCATCAGCATGCTCCTAATATAAATATGAATGCTACATGTACTTATTGTGGTTTACATGGACACATTTTACCACAATGTAGAATTAGAAGATTAGTAGATAGAAAGATATATGCATGGTTTCCAAAAACTAACTCTTCAGGACCCTCAAGAACTTGGGTACCAAAGGTCACATCTACTCTTGATGTAGGTGGACCGTCCCTCCTCAACTAAGAGTAAGTAGATTCTCGATAGTGGATGCTCACGGCATATGACGGGAGACGCACATCTTTTTGCATCACTATCGATGAAGAGAGAAGGATATGTATCCTTCGGTAATAACCTAAAAGGTTATATTATAGGTAATGGTATTATTGGTTATCCTCCCTCTCCCGTAATAAAGGATGTCTGCCTAGTGACCGAGTTAAAGCATAACCTGCTCAGCATCAGTCATCTTGCTGACCATGGTTATGACATTAACTTTGGACAAAACAAATGCCTTATTTATGATAGGTCAACAGGAGACATTGCTTTTGAAGGGGTAAGAGAGGACAATATTTATATTTTCTATTTGTCTATAGATACTAACAATGCAGGTAGATGCCTATATGCTCATAAAGATGAACGGTTACTATGGCACTAGCGTCTTGGTCATGCCAATATGGATACTATATCCAGGTTATCGACCAAGAAGCTAGTTAGAGGCTTGCCCGATATCACATTCAAAAAGGACACCGTATGTGCCAAATATGAGTTGAATAAGGCAACCAAGTCATCTTTTCATTCCATAAACTCTGTAAGCACTACCAGACCCCTGCAACTACTCCATATGGATTTATTTGGCCCTAGTAGAGTAGCCAGTCTTGGTGAAAAACTCTATGCCTTTGTTATTGTTGATGACTTTTTAAGATTTACTTAGGTTTTCTTTCTTACTTATAAAAGTGATGCTATTTCAGTTTTTAAGATTTTTGTCAAGAAAGTTCAAAACAAAAAAGGCTACATGATTACTCGAATCCGAAGTGATCATGGAGGCGAGTTTGAAAATTCTGATTTTGAAAAGTTTTGTGATTCCAATGGTTTTGATCATGAGTTTTCTTGTCCAAGAACTCCCCAACAAAATGGTGTTGTGGAACGAAAGAATAGGACTCTTGGCGATATGGCTAGAGTCATGTTGAACAAGTTCTCACTTTTGAAATACTTTTGGGCTGAAGCTGTCAGTACAGCATGCCATATTTTAAATATGGTACTTATTCGTCCTATTACGAAGAAAATACCCTATGAGCTTTGGTTCGGGAGAACCCCAAATATTTCTTATTTTAGAGTTTTTGGCTGTAGATGTTTTATCCTTAACACCAAAGACAACTTAGGCAAATTTGATGCCAAAGCTGACGATGGTATTTTCCTTGGCTATGCTGCCAAGAGTAAGGGATATAGAGTTTTTAACAAACGCTCATTAATTGTGGAAGAGTCTACCAATGTGACTTTTGATGAAGATAACAGTGCAGCAGCTACTCTTGATGATGATGTTGAGCCATCAACGTCTACTCCAATGAACACCACAACCGAAACAAATTCTCTGGAAAGCTTGCCTAAGAAATTCTCTTTCAAGCCATCACATCCAGAAAATTTGGTAATCGGTAAGGTTTCACGTGGAGTAACTACTAGATCATCATTAAGAGACTCTATTGCTAGCACTGCCTTTATTTCACAAATTGAGCCTAAAAATATTTTAGAAGCTTTCAATGATGAATTTTGGATTTCTGCTATGCAAGAGGAACTCAACAATTTCGAGAGGAGCCAAGTATGGAAACTTGTTCCTAGACCGACTAATCACTCGATTATTGGTACTAAATGTGTTTTTAGAAACAAAGTGAATGAAGATGGTTCAGTCACACGCAACAAAGCTCGTCTAGTAGCCCAAGGATACAACCGAGAGGAAGGTATCGACTACGATGAGACGTATGCTCCTGTTGCTAGATTAGAATCCATTCGAATGCTTTGTTCATTTGTAAATTTTTAAAATTTTAAATTATTTCAAATGGATGTTAAAAGTGCTTTCTTGAATGGTTTTATTAAGGAGGAAGTTTATGTAAAACAACCCCCTGGTTTTGAAAATCATAAATTTCTCGACCACGTGTTCAAGCTAAAGAAAGCGCTATATGGCCTCAAACAAGCCCCTAGAGCTTGGTATGAATGGCTAAGCAATTTCTTGCTTGAGAAAGGTTTTTCAAAAGGGAAAATTGACACTACATTTTTCATAAAATCTTTCAAAGACACTATTCTTTTAGTACAAATATATGTAGATGATATTATTTTTGGGTCTACTGATGAAACTCTTTGTCAAGATTTTGCCAAGTGTATGCAGACCGAGTTTGAGATGAACATAATGGGAAAACTCAACTACTTTCTCGGGCTGCAAGTCAAACAAATGTCAAATGGAACCTTCATCTGTCAGTCAAAGTACACAAAGGACATGCTGAAGAAATTCGACCTTGATAACGTCAAACCAATCAGCACTCCTATGGCTACTTCAACCAAACTTAAACCAGATGATAGTGGCAAACCCATAGATCAATGTAAGTATCGAGGTATGATAGGCAGTTTACTCTATCTTACTGCTAGTCACCCTGATATAATGTTTAGCGTTTGCCTGTGTGCTAGATTTCAAGCAAATCCTAAGGAATCACACATGACCGCAGTTAAGCGTATCTTTCGATACCTTAAGGGTACGGTTACAGTGGGCCTATGGTATCCCAAGTCAACATCATTTGACCTCATTGGTTATTCTGATGCTAACTTCGCCGGATGCAAGGTCGCCGTAAAAGTACGAGTGCTACGTGTCATTTATTAGGAAAAGCTTTAGTCTCTTGGTTTAGCAAGAAGCAGAATTCTGTCGCACTATCCACAATAGAAGCTGAATACATCGCAGCTGGGCGTTGTTGTGCACAAATTCTGTAGATGAAGCAAACCCTTGAAGACTATAATTTATCTTTCATGCATATTCCAATCTTTTGTGACAACACTAGTGCTATAAACTTGACTAAGAACCCCATTTGTCACTCACACACAAAGCATATTGAAATTCGTCACCACTTTTTACGTGATCATCAACAAAATGGCACGATTAACTTAGAATTTATTGACACTGATCATCAGTTAGCAGATTTCTTCACCAAACCATTATCCGAAGAGCGCTTCAATTTTCTTTGTCGTGAACTTGGAATTTTAGATGAAGCTGTTATAAATTAAAATAAACCTGCATAAATATTGAATATATTATGATTCTCTCAGGATGAACGTGCTATGGGTACAAGCCGAAAGGGCCCTTCTGACAACAAGGCATAAAAGCCTAAGCGACATGGTGCACTAGTCCTCAGGACTACCGCTAGCTGGGATCCGGCCCCTGCAGCTAACCCATGGCAGCTTCAAAATATTGAATTACGATATAATTCCTTGTTTATTATACAGTTCATTTTCATCTATCACATGCTGAAATACTAATTTTTTATACTTCATTTACTGTTTTGAACTCACTATCTGCTATTCATCTATTTACTCTTTTTCTGTACTTAAACTCATGTAGTATATTGGTTTTTATCTTTACTTAACCAATTTTTGACTCAACTCAGCCTGATTCCTGTTCTGTCCCCAGGATCCAAAATTCGGGCCGAACTCTGCCCCTACCAGAGTTTGGGCCGAATTCGGCCTGCCTGTTCCAGAACTGGGAACAGGCTCAGCCGTTGATCCAATTGTGGATCCAATAGTCATTAATTGACCCGACCAAGAGAAACCCTCCTCTTAATTTCAGTTTCTCTTCCCTCTCATTCCTTCTTACCACCTTTTCTACTTTTCCAACTCAAAACTCTCAAAACCTCTAACCCTAGTTTCTTTTTTCTTGTGCTCCATTCTTTCCCAAACTCAAGGAGGAGGCTTAGTTTTCAATTCTCTTTCATAATCTTTCACTATTTTGAGGTATAATTCCTTAATCTTCTATATCTCAAATTTCTTTCATTATCATCTATCTATTGTGTTATGGCACCATGTTTGCTCAACCATGGGAAGAGACTTCGGACCGAGGGTGCGTCCTCGTCGAATGCTCCTCCGCCCGTTGCACCACCCGTTGCACCGGCCATTGAACAACAAATCCATCCGTTATTCAATCCTCCACGTCCCAATGATCCAAACACTTACGACGATTGAATTTTTGTATCACTAGACGCCTCAAATGATTGGTTTAGTAATTTTTGGACACGTCCAGTATTTGCGGGACACCCCATCAACTTTACCATATTTTCACAACATGATGCACTCTTTAAAGACCTTTGTCTTGATGAACTCGGTACTTCTAATTCGGTCATTTATCGTAGTGCCATTCAAATGTTTTATTGCAACTTGACTCATGATGATACTCGTATCTATTCACGTGTTGCGGGTATTGATATCTCATTTGATGATTTTGAATTGGCCGAATATCTTGAACTTCAAGAGCCTAATTCTTGGGAAAAGCTTGTTGAAGCTAGATCCTTTATCTTTCCCGAAGGGATTTTACTAGAGAGCTTCAAGGACGACCTATGTAGCCCTAACACACGTCCTCGTAAGATCTTGGCAAAATTCCTCAATCCTTATTTCTATGAGCTTCATCGGATCATTTTCAACACCATTCTACCCAAAGCGGGTTCTACCGATGAAGTCACTTATTTTGATATTTCAGCCTTATACCATCTCCACTTCCATGTTCCCTTTAACCTTCCACGCACAATGATGGATTGGATGATCAACTGTAGGAAGAAACCAAGATCTTTGGTTTATGCCTTATACCTTCCTATGATCTTTCGTGCGTTCCATGTACCCCTTGATGAGTGTCCATTCTTACCTGCCCCTGTCTTTCTCTCTAAGACAAGGAGGCTTCAGGCGGCCATCGGCTCACCAGTAATGTCTGAGCATTCTGATAATGAGCTAGAGGCCCCTCCTCTCGGACAGGATCCTCCTCCTCCTCCGGCCACTCTTGAGTCACTTCAGGCCATGCTCCGAGATCGTTTTACTTTGGAGGACGATCGTTGGACTCAGCTGGATTATCGAACCATATTGCAGATTAGTGCTATCAGCAACTCGCTGCATGACATCCGGTATTCCATGTCTCGCCATCCTACCATGCCCATTCCTATGGAGCGAGATCCCGATCGTGAGGGCTTTCGTATTGATGACCCTTGGGTTCGTCGCTACATGGATCCGGATACGGCTTTTGTGGACCCACGTCGCTCCTTTACTGATCCATCGGACGACGTCGGGCCCTCTCGTGCTCGATGATGGTTTTGGACTGCTACTTGAGGCTGCTACTGGAGATCTTAGATTATGTTTTCTGCATTCTGCTTTAGTTACTTTTATGTATTTGATTTGTAGTAGACTTATTATGCATTGTGCTTTTGAGACTTTGGTAGTTCTATTATCAGTTTCTATGTCATTATGACTCTTGGTCATTATCTTATATGCAGTTTCTTCTCCTTTACGTGTGTTTTGCCAGTTATCATTTATCTATCTCATATTGCTAAAGGCCAAAAGGGGGAGTTATGTGTATATTCTGTTTCTGTTTGTTTGGTTTATATGTGCTTTTGTAAGAATATTATTAACATGCCAACAGAGATTCACAGCATTGTTTATGGGGGAGCTAATCTTAAGCTCGGCACTTATTATGGGGGAGCTATGTTGTCCAGGTATGGATATTGAATATACAATTATTATTTTGTCAATTATCAATATGGGCGAGATTGTTGACACAAAGTCACAGCCAACCAAATATTGATAACATTGACTAAATAATACTTGTGATAATTCAATACGACACACGACGACTATATTCTGCTCAAGCTAGACGACAGCTCAGTTGTGCAAATACAAGTAGTTTTCGCGTTTGTACTTTTATATTTATTGAGTCTAGAATGATTGTAAGCTGAGTTATGCTGGGCTCTTGAGACTCAACCCACAACCTATCCAAAATCTATAAAGCTCCACATCCAAACTTAGCCCATTGGACCCTTGGACCAATTCTGTACTCTGGAGACAGAGTTCGGGCCGAACTCTGCCTCCACACAGAGTTCGGGCCGAACTCTGTCCCCTAAAAATCAGCACCCTAATTTTTAGGGTTGGCTGGTTGCTAGTTGTCCAACGGCCAAATTTATGAAAATTCCTACCAGAATTCTAGCCGAATTCTGCCTGTTAAAAACCTATAAATAGGCCAAGAATTCTCTCATTTTCAATCATCCAATCTTCTCTTCTCTTCTCTCTTAAGCTCAATATAAGCCATACCCTTCTCATCTACTAGCCACAAGTTTTCTAAGTCTCGAGTGCTCAGCATCTCTCAGTTAGGAGTCTTGTACAAGAATTCAAGAAGTAGCTTGGAAAATTCCAAGCATCGCCACTGCGATCTATTGTAAGAAGTTGACGTGCTCTTCTGAAGTAAAGGCACGGGGTATAACTACTATTTCACAAATAGTGAATTTAATCCTGAGCTAGAGTTCTCAGGCCTGGACTAGTCCTCCACGAGGAAAACCAGGTTAAAATCGGCTGTGTTTGCGTATGCTCTCTTGCTCCTTATTTATTTTCCGTATTTACTCTGATTAATTTTAGATCGTGAAAGAGTTGATTTTTAATTGGTTATTTTTGCTATAACTCTATTCACCCCCCTCTAGAGTTGCCATCTGTTCTTCAATAGTTAATTAACGCAAGAAAGAAAAGATTATGGGTTTAAGCAATCAAGATTTAAACACGAAATCGAGGATAGTAATTCGAGGATATATATATATATATATAAAATTTTATACTAATTAATATAAAACGTATATAACATAGAATATTGTAATACATATAACAGTATAATACTTAAAATATACAAAAAACCAACATTTTCCTCTCTCTTTCTATCTTGGTTTCTGAAAACCACATGAATAAAAGTAAAAGTAAAATGGGAGAGAGAGAGAGATAGAGAGGGAGAGAGAGAGAAAGCAAAGGATGAAGAAGAAGAGGGAAGAGATGGGGTCTCACCGAGGAGCTGGCTCGCCGGCTCACCAGAGTCACGGCGGAGCACGACGACGGTGGTCTGGCGTTGCTCAGAGCGGAGGAAAGGTCGTTGGTGGCTTGGATCTGAGTCGTTGGCGTTTCAGAGTGCCGGCGCTAGCGGAGATGGGGGTCGGGTGTTCGTTGGCGAAGATGTCACAACGGCGGAGGAGGTGATGTTGGAAGAAGGCAGTGGGCGGTCAGAGGCGGCATTGGAAGACCACACAGATGCAGCGATGCTGAGTGGATCAGCCGAGCGGTGGTCGTGGCCAGTCGGGGATGTCGAGGCGACGAAACTTCGATGCTGGGGGCTACTTCGGAGGATCGATGGTTGGAAGAAGGAGACAGTTGCGAGAGCGGTAGTGCCGACGCTGTAGGTGATGGCGGTGCTTAAGATCATCGACGCTAGACCATCAACGACCAAATCTGGCGACGAACGTCGGTTCCTGATGGGGTTTTATCGGGTTTAAGAAGAGAGGTTAGGATAGTTAATCAGGGGAAAGCTGGGAGGTAGGTGGCGGCCGGGGACGAGTCGACCATAGTGCTCAGTACGGTGGTTCTATGGATGGAGGATGACCGGACACGGGGTTGGACACGGTTAGATTAGGTTTAGGGTTATGGTTCTGTGACTGTGTCGATTGGGAAATTGGTGTCGTGTTCGGTTTGTTGGACACAACTGGATAATTATTTTGGATTCGTGTCCACGGTGTTGGACACGAAAAAGATGTGTTAGTTGTATATGTACTGGACGTAGAATAGTGGAAAGACACCCACGATCGGACCTGAGACCGGCACGGTTGACACGGTAGTTGTGAATGTTAGACATAGACACACAGACATGATTATGGTTATGATGATAATGGTTTGGCTATGGTTGTTAGATGGTGGTTAAGAAATTCTGTGGAGAAAAATAAAGGAGAACTCTTATATAGGAGTAGGGGTTCCCTGTAACCCCTCTTCTCAATTTTTTTTAAATTTTTATTTATTTATTTATTCAATTTTTCGTATTTCGAAATAAATCCTCTTTGAAACGTATAAACATTATTTCACTATTATTTTGTCATTTCAAAAACTAGTTAACATTCATGGTTTGAAAGTACTATTTAGTTTTAATGAAAATATTTATTTTTGAATTCATTATTGCACGACAAAATATTTGGTTACTAATTTTGGGCTTTACAAATATTGATTTCGAAAATAGTTTTTAAAATTATAAATATTTTATAGAATATTGGATTAATAAAAATAAGTTTTAAGTTATTTATTACTTTGGTTTGAACATATGCGATTTAAATTATTTTGGTAAATATTAAATATTATTTTTAAATTATTATGTTGATCGCTTATTTGATTGGGATTTGAATCCATACGATTGAATTATTTAATAATATAGAATAATATTTTAAATTATTATTGCAATCGTTTATAGTATTGCGAGTAGATTAATTTATATTTAAATTATATTTGACTTAAATTAAATTTATGTGAAGATTTATCCATTAGAATTTAAATTATTTGATCATATTAAGTATTAATTTAAATTATTATTTGTAATCATTTATAGTATTTTGATTAGATTGAATTGTAATTTAAAAGCTTATTTTGATTTTAAACTGAAGGGAGGATTTATCCACTCGAATTCGTATTTCTTATCAAATTAGGAGTTCAACTCCTATTTAAGGTGGTCCTTTCTCCTAATTTTTTCTAAGCCTTTCCATTCTATTAGCCATAACCAAATATCCACACAATAGCAACCATCTCAACTGTGTCGTGCACCGTGTCCGTGTCCATCCAGTTCCTTCCACCATTTTTCTTTTACATTTATATCTTTCCTTTTTCGTGTCCCACACACCGTACATGTCCTCGGTTTGAATCCTGTGTCGCACAAGACACGATACACGAACAATCCTAACCCTAACCCTGCTGGAGCTCGAATGTCTTTCTTGTCCAAACACCATGATGGCCTCGCTGCCACCCCTGTGTCCGGCCGTCCCACCAGGACACAGCCACCACCCAGAACACCTCTCCGTCTAGTATCACCACCACTGACTCCTCTACTGCCGCCCGGACTGCCACCTCCCGACTTCCTCAGCTACCTGAAACCCCACAGTCGGCCACGAGCATCATCGTCATCTCCCATCACCACCAACCTCCACCGTACCAAGCCAAACAACCTCACAACTCTGTGTCACCGGCGCCACCACCCATAGGCGTCACCATCGTGCCCATCGCGGAGTCACTCCCCTCTCTTCACTGCCACCACCGGCAACACCCGACCACCCACTGGAATACCACCAGGCCAACCCAACGTTGCCACTTTCTAAGTGGCCACCATCGCCTACCTATTTCCCCAACCACATCCACGACCCGATCGCAGCCCCGGACACCCTTACCACCATCAAAACCAGAACAAAGAATACAAAAGAAAACCTAGCCCTTAACCCAACCCTAACCTTCCTCCGACGGAGTCCCGACCGGGCGCTCCTCCCGCGACTGGCCACCGGTGCTCTGGCATCCCATCACCGTGCAACCTCTGGAGCCTCGACTCCGGTCTTTCGTGCACGATGAGCTCACCGCCGCCGCCGCGCCACGGATCCCGACTCCAGCAACCGCGACCTAGCTCTTTCCCCGGTGTGTCTCCGCCCTCATTTTGCTCTCCCTGACTCTCTCTCAGTAATTAATGGATAGTTATTAATCTCTCTCTTTCAAACTCTCTCTATTAATATTATTAAGGTTTAATTGGAAAAAGAGAGGTGATTGGTTATTGTGTAAATTTTATTATTAAATATAATAATATTAGTATGTATTAGAATATGTATGTATTGCTATATGTATACATGAATGTATATGTATATCTAGTATATTATAATGATTATTATTACTATTATTTGTATTAATATTTTGATAATTAAATTATTTATTATTATTGTTATCATCACTATGGGTTTTACCATTTATTATTGATATTTATTATTTATGTATTTTTATAAAATATATACATACACATAATTGATATTTCAAAACATTTTGTAACAAAATATTTGGCTTTGGACCTATATCTATTTGGGATTAGAATCCCTAAAAAAATATCATTTTATTACTTTATTGTATTTAGTTATAACTTTTGACCTAAAATAAATAAAGTGTTTTTCGATAATTTTAGTTTTTAGCCCTAAAATATTATCGTTGTATTTTATCTAGTTAAAATTATAGCTTTGCACTAAATTCATGATTTCCTATATTTTCAAGTGGTTACCTACAAATATTTTAGCTAATAAAAATATAGTTTCCAAGTAACATAAATATTTTCTAAATTAGTTATATATATTTTATGAATTTCTTTTCAATTATAGATTGTTGATCGTGACTAATCGTACTCCTATCTTCTTGCGAATTTCGAAATTCTTCAGATCGACCCTAGCCAATTGGACTATTGTGGACCTAACGGGATTATCTGTTTCACCAGCAAAGGACCCCATGCGAGTACATTTCTTATTTGTTTTCAATATTGTTAATTACTATAATTATATGGTTAGTGATGATTATACTTGATTCTTGACACGTTCGTTACACGGATTAGTAGGCACATGGATTTTAGTCATGATACCATGTTTTCATGTTTTGTCGTGACTTGATCAATGTGTAGCAGTCGGGAGGGAAAGTACCAAGTAGATATGTGATCAGACCTTAGGCCTTGCTGCATGTCATATTGCATATTGCATAGTAGACCTTGTAGACCGTGTGGTGTAACTACCCCTGATCGATCACATATTGAAAGGTGTACTTCAAATCATGTAGATGGTTATGTTTCTTTGTTCGATGTTTTACTTGTCATCATATAGCTCTTGTTAACTGTTTCGCTTACTTTCCATGCCACGATTTACAGTTTGCTTATTTATCATGTATGTCATTTTCTATTCACTATTTTTATAATCGTTGTCATATACTTGGAACTGCATGTTTGAATTGTACTCGTTCCATTCCTGATTGAAAACAATTTTTCAGATAGTCATCTTCTACTCTACGCGTTGGATCCTCGGAAAAGATACAGGTGTATTTCGAAGACCCATCCTAGAGAGTAGTTAGATAGTTGAGTTGATCATGAAGATTAATTTAGTTGTCTTTTATATTTTTGTGAGACATTGTATTTTTATAATCAAATGTAACTTTGGATATTGTAATTTGATTTAGTTAGTGTGAATGAGCGAATAAATAAATTAATTATGCAAAAATATTATGACTTTGATCGTTAAGGTCTAGACAATGTTCTACTGCCGATACCGCGACGTAGGCTGGACTTGCCCATGCACTCGCACCCCGAAGAGCGGGTGTGGGTCGTGACATTCCCTAATTAGGTAAGGACTAGGATTTATGGAGAATTTTTTTCCATAGATTTAAATCAATAAACAAAAATATTGATCAAATCTAAATCGATCCATAAATGGTCACAATAATATTACTATAAAATAATATATAATATTTTAAATGCTATTTAAAATATATTTTATAAATTCAAATAATTGATAATAATAATAAATCAAATACTTCTAGAGTTATACTTTCATAAATACAAAATCAACTTTAAAATAATTTGTCAAATCCCTTCGTCAATCAAAATACCTTTTATAGAATTAAAAATTAAATTTATTTTCTAACTAGGAAAATATTTAAACTAAAAATAAAATAAATAACATTTTTTAAATTCGGGAATTGGGCTTACAAATCTACCCATCTTTGTAACACCCCAGTCCCAATATACGTAGGACTAGGAACGTAGACATGCCAGCTGTATACATACGAAGTACGTACGCCTCGTATAAATACATAAGCTGCAAAATGTAGTAATCCAAGACAAACTAAATCTCATCCACAATAAAAAGAATAATAATATAAATATCAACTCAAATATTTATGATTCAATCGTTGGGCGGAGACAAAGTCTACTACCAACTATCGCAATGAAAGAAATGTACAAGAAGCGATCAAATAAAATGGCAAGACGAACCAAGCGCAATCGTCTTCGAAGGAATGGAGAAGACCACAGCCTTGGCTAGAATACCTGTGGAAGACATGAACACACACCTGGGGAAAAACCAGGTCCTCAGACGGACGTAGCAAGATACAGGAAGAACAAGCTAATATGAACTGTTAGAATAATAAAATAATATATAAAAGACTATCCTAGACACAAATATGCAAAAGAGATTCTAACCGCCTAATGTGCAATTTAGAGGACAACTTTCATGCGCATGGGTGGAATTTTAGGCTATGTGTACGTAACTGGCATCCAGTCATCTGTATCCGTCCGTAACGTCTAAAACTTCAGAGGGCATCTACAAGTAAATCGCCACAGTTCCATCCGGAGACTGTGGTTTACCTGTTTGTCTTCCCATACGCACTAGCGACTGTCCTCTTCCAATATTTCCCACACTGTTCAAGTCATGTCCATGGCTCGTCCAGTTTTGTAACTGCTTGAGTCTCTAAACCCTAGTCATAGCAGTTACGATTATCTACCGTCATACGACTTTAGAGATAGCTAGTCAATAAGTCATGCCCCTAGCAAAATGTCTCAAATCGTGTAGTGTGAGTGTCACAGCCAAAGGAAGATATAAGGATATCCCCCAACAAGAAGGTAGTCCGCTAACACTAAGTCAACATGCATAAACTAAAGTAACGACTAATAAAGTCGCTTGCACCCAAGTATGGCTTGGAGGCGCAGTTTATAACAAAGGAAACTAACAATATGAAACAAAATAAATAATGCAAAAAATAAATAATTGACAGTTAATTAGCAAGGTATACTAGCCTGTTGTGACACCTGGTGAGCTGCCTGGTGTGGTATAATAAAGGTGGCACAAGATTGACGCCGGTGTTACAACTACGCAAGGGAGCCTCTGTTGACGAGACGGAGTATTCCATCGGGTCCAGAACGGTCAACTTAGTTAGGTTTGACATAATGAAGTGCAGAATTGGAGATGAATTGGAAATGCCGGGTTAGTCATGGGATGGAAGAAAATCGAAGAAGTTGATTAAATAATATATACATGATTTTTAGGAAATCATTTATAATACTAAAATATTGTTAGTTAAAATATGCTCTTAAATAAATGCTCGAAAAGTCAAAAAGTCATTTTTAGGCAAAAACTCTAAGGTTGTTAACGTAGGTTTTTAGATAAGAACTATATTTTGTTAGCAAAATACTTTGGATAGTTATTTGAAAAATACATTTTTATTAGTACGCTATATGTCTAGAAAATAAATTAAAGAATAATAAAAATCATTTTTTAGACTAGATTTTGAGTTCGTAAAATATGCAAATGTTTGTAAAAGCTAACTTTTCATTTGCCAAAATATTTATTATCTTTCTACTTAAAAAAATAGGATAATATAATAAAAATAAATGAATAAATAATTGGTAGTAAAATACTAATAATAATAATAATAATAATAATAATAATAATAATAAAACAATACAGCTTATCCCCTTTAAATAATAATAATAATAATAATAATAATAATAATAATATAATAGTAATAACAACAAAAATTCCAAAAATAATACAGCTAATCTCTTTTAAGTAATAATAATAATAATAATAATAATAATAATAATAAACATACATGTATATACATAGTATAATAATAATATACTAATAAAATTACTAAATACTCGTTAAGGCTGTTAAACAATAAAATACTAAAACTTACAAAGAAACAAATAACACACAGCAACGTTGCTCTGTTCTCTTTCTCGGGTGGAGGGATAATAATGGAAGAGAGAGGTTGCATTTATTATTGCCATGGGTTCTAATCCATTAAAAAATTGGGAGAGAGAAAGTTATGATAAAAGTAGGAGGAAGCCATGGAGACATTAAAGGGCTTTTAATGGCTGTTGCTTCATTAAGTGAAAATAGAGAACTACAAGTTCTCTCCATCAACGAGAGAAAGGAGAAAGAGAAAAAAGGGAAGAACCAGCGATAGAGAGGAAGATGCATCGGAGAGAGGGACCGGCGGTGGAGGCTCGCCGAAGGCGACGAGGGTCAGGCGGTGAGCGGCAAGGGGCGGAGAGAATCGAGAGGGAGAGAGGCTCGGGATCATAGAAGACGGCGGCACAATAGGCGGCGGAGAAGCGGCGGCAGCGGGCGAGGAAGGGTTTGGAGGAGGCGGCTGCGAAGGAAGGAGAAAGGGGCCGAGAAGAACTGCGGTGCTCTGGCGGTGCTCGTCGGGCGCGACCAGGGCGGTGCGCGGGCGGAGTCTCTGGTGCCGGCTAGGCAGCGCGGGTGGCTACGGGGTGCACGGATGGGAAGAGGAAAGAGGGGCTACCGGCTCACGCGATGGCCGGTGCAGCGAGGGTTTCTGCCATGGGGACGCGGGCGGCTGCGACGGCTATATCGTGGGGTTTCACGACGGAGGTAGGGAGTATCGGAGTATGGTCGGGCGGTTGCGGCCGAGCACGACTGGGGCGGCTAGCTCAGGTTAGGTTCGCCCCTCTTTTTTTCCCTTTCTTTGCTGGGAGTTTTGGGTTGGTGGCGGTGGCGGTAGTCCGCGATGTTGGGAGAGAGAGTCGGCGGGATGTCGTCGGTGATGGGTCGGTTGGGTTGTTTGCTGGGGCGACAGTGGCGATGATGGCCAGATTGGTGATGGCGAAGGGTTAGGTGGAGGTTGATGGGGAGTTGGCCAGAGTTGGCCAGGGTTAGAGGAGACTGTGGTGGTGTTGGTCGGGTGTGCGGGAAGGAACGGGAGGTGGGTTGCTGTTCGTGTTGGTGGTGGTAGAGTCGACGATGGCCGGGGTGGAGTTTCCAGATTTTGGTGGTGGTGGTTGTTTCTGTGAAGTTTTGGTGTGGGTGACGAGGGTGTGTTTGTGGTACTCGGGGCGAATCGGGTGGCCGGGGAGTCGGGATGGTTGGGCTTGACTAGGATTAGAAAAATTACCATTGTGTCGGAGAAGTGTCCGACACGGAAGAGTTAATAATGTATTTGTAAAAGATGGAATGAGAATTTGGACGGGGAACACGGACACGATGCACGCACATTTGGTTGTGGAAATTTTTGGAGTTAGAATTTATGGATGAGTACCTGCCTATTTATCGGATGTGGAAATTCACAGTTGGATAAATATTAGGATTTATTTAAAACCTAAATAGATAATTTATTTTAATCTAAATTAAATATAAATCATTTAAATCTAATAAATTTCAAATCTAGCTAAATCTAGTCTTTATTTTAAAGCTACTAGAATAAAGTCAACAATATCTCTTTCCAATTTAAATCACCAAAATTAATTAAGCATTAAATAAAACAAAATTTTTAAATGCTTTTTCATAACTAATCAAATATCATTAAAAATAATTTCGAAAATAAATATTTAAAATACTTTACTGCTAAATAATTTATTATAAATAATAAAATTAAATTTTGAAAATAAAATAATTTTCATGTACTTTAGTGAGTAGAATATTCACGTAAATCTAGTTTTCTAAATTACCACTATTAAAAATAAGATAGCATTTTATAAATAAATAAAATAATAAGTTTTGTAAACCTCGATAAATACTTTTCACAACTTAAATAGAAATAATTATTATACATATTATTTTGAAAAATTCAAAAAGATAAAAAATTAAAACCATTTTTCTAAAATATGTATCTCGCACATATTTGCACTCGACGAGTAATACGAAAAACGTAAATTTTCGCGCGACATACAATACGACTATGCGACGTATAAATACAAAAAAAAATATCAGTACTAAAAATATAGTAGAAATTTAGGGGTTTTACAATCTTAGAAAATTTTTATCCTCAAAATTTCAATGGTACGACTAGAAACGTCTAAGAATCAAGAAAAAAATGATATGATTAATGATCAAAATGAGTTAGGCATGATCGTAATAGAATCTAACCTAAAGAAAAGATGCGATGTGACACGATTTAAAGTATAGTCAAAAGGGGTCTAGAGTCACAATTAAAATCTAGGTATGGTCAAGAATAGAATCGAAATATATTCAAAATAGTCTAGTCGCGATCAAAATTATTTAAGAAAGATCAACTCTAAGTTATTTTGGCACGATCAATTATTTAGGCACGATCATAAAATCAGAATCTAGGTATGATTATGAATCTAGTGGAATGGAATCAAAATAGGTTTAAAGGATTACTAGGAAGACAAATGATGAGTCGAAAATAGAAAGATAAAAATAAAGAAGAGTAGTGCATGAATTTTTGAACCATAAAAATCAATAATCATATGCCAAAAGGATATTGTCTCTATAGTATACGTAAACTATATGTATATATGGAGTAATTTCACCGAGGATCTATATCTCGCAAGTGTACATCTGGCTGTAGTAAACTCTTAGTTCATGACTCAATAGTGATAGGGTATCAGATATTCTATCAAACATTATCCAATTTGACATAACAACTCAAAGATCAAAATAGGGCAACTAGGAGATAGTTTTAATTATATTCGATAACCTACGCATACCTGAAATTACCTTAACTTAGGGGTCCTGCCTTGCTAGTGCTCTGTTGGCGGCATGGAACCCGTTGTCTCCATAATTCAGATAAATGGCAGCAGTGTGCATTTGCCTTGCCATTGTAAGTTACAGAATATTCTTTCAACTATATCTATAAAATTTCAAAGGAGCTTCTAAAAATTTAAACAAATTGATCATGGTAGGCAGAGTGCAAGTATCTGTCCTTAAAGTAAAAGTATCAATTTAAAAAATAAAATGATCAAAAAATGAACAAAGATGACTTAAAATTAATATATGGATAATTGAATCAGGTTAGGCTAAAAAATCAATGGATGGAAATAAAATATTGGCTCCTTGGAAAAACAATTATTTATGGCCAATACAAAATAATACAGACTTTCCGATATGATGATAATGTTTAGAGATGATAGAAAAGGTAACTTGAACAAATTATCAAGGTTAGGGATTGAATTCTAGGAGGTCCTAATTTACTAGGCGAATAGTTTACCCACCTTTGATCCTACCATCGTATCAAAACACAATAGTATATCCTTCTATAAAAATTCTTTAAATTCATCTATCCTAAATTTTTTAAGATTTATTCCTATCTTAACCATATAGCCTATATAGCAACCTTAACTACCCAAACAAGCAAATTAAATGAGGGCTTTCCTATTGTATACCTAGTCCTATTCATTCTCCTAAAATCAAATCGACCTTAAATATGAATGAGTACTTCCTAATCGCAGGTTCGTAGTAGTATGACTGTCACGACCCGCACCCGGTATAGGGGCACGAGTAGTAAACAACGTCCAGCCTATGTCGCAACATCGATGGTAGAACGCCGTCTAGATCACTAACTATCAATCTCACACATTGATATAATATACCTGTCATAGATCTCAACTCCAAATAAAGGACAAGTACAAATGATAATACTGAATATCCAATCACAATCTAAAACACGATAAGTTATCAAAGAAGTCTAATAACTCCAAAGTCTAAAACATCAACAACTTCTAAATATAATAAAAATATCCAAATTTCTAATATAATAACAAGTCTCCATTATATACATGCCAAGAATTCTAACAGTGAATCTATCACAAAGCTATAATATTAACTAAGTTCCTCGGTAATCACTCCTGAGTATCAGGACACATGGTTGCTATCCCCTCCTCGGCTCCGTAGAATGTGGGACACAAGTCCCCTAAGCAGTTATCTGAAAAATATATTCAGTCAGGATGGAACGAGCACACCACTTCTAGCAATTCCAATTACATGACAAAGGCTATAAAACAGTTATAGTAAGTAATACTTGATGAGCAGGAAAAGAATGAGTCAGGGAATAAAATAGAATAATAGCTAACAAAAGTACAAAGAAGTAAATATGGTAAACCAGAAGAACATGGCAATAAAGACTGTAAATAAAGATAACTAAACCAGAACATATGTGATGTGAGTCCAACCAGTATAATGTGAGTCCAGCAAGAAAGCACTAAACCAATGTATTTTGAACTACCGCTTTCGATATGTAAATGGCTAGGGGTAAATACGGCACATCGCACACTTGACAAGTGTGCGACGACTATCTTTTCAGATTAGACCAATATGGGTGATTCCAGCATGTTTAGGAATGTTTACATGTCTACTCGAGTATTTCCCCGCCCCGACTAGTATAAGTGAATCCATATCCTAACACATAAATCAAGTACAAGTCCAGCCAAATAGTAAATGATGCCAGTAGGTGATTCTAGTAAGTGATTCCAGAAATAGAGCCCAAACAAATAAGATACATGTGTCGCAAGTAAATGAATCAAGAAATACTAATCCGTGTCGTGTCAGAGAATCAGGTAATACT